>JAOXYD010155450.1:0-10391 GCA_028565735.1 Pinacopodium congolense | reverse complement strand
ATGATAAAAAAGTGAAGTAAGGTTGAAGAAGTGGGGTTGAAATAAAAAATTTTAAAAAAAAAGAAGTGAAGAGGAGTAAGTTGGGTTGAAAAGAGTCAAACTGGTGGGTTAAACCAAGTCTAACCGACCTGTCCAATCTAAGCTATACGGTTCTTAAGTTTAAAGATTTTTAAAAGAAACTGAACCGATAAACCAACCGGTTTCGGATTAACCAGGTCGAACCGACCTATCCAACCTAAGCTATACGATTCTTAAGTTTATAGATTTAAAAAAAATTGAACCAATAAACCAACTGGTTTCAGATTAACTGAGTTGAATCGACCGGTCTAGTCTGATTTCTCAAACTTTGGATTTTCCAAACAACAAAGTAAATCCTACATCTTGTTAGATCTAAGCAAACCTTACGAGATATATAATGCAAAACTTTATTTGACAATTCTGACAATGAAATTGAATTTGATAGAAAGCCACGATGTAGTTATGGCTTATAAGTCTCGCGAGTGACTCTCAAATACAATAGGAAATATGAAACTATGGGACATAAGATCCGGGAATTGTTGAGTAATGCTCTAAAATTAGTGAAAGTAATTTCTAATTTTTAGGTTAGCAGCAGGTTTGATTCCTAAGGCCATGTATAGTTCCACTTTGGTTTTTGGTTTTCGTTTCTTGTTTTTCTAAACATAAAAATCGATAAAGAAAACACATTAATATAGCATAGAAATCGAAAAATAAAACACAATACCCAGTACAAAAATACAACAACCACAACAATAAAAAAACTAAAACCCACAACCCAACTAAGCATGCCCTAAGTGTTTGGGTTCATTGGTATTAAAGTTTTACTGAGTCAATAGTATACTTGCTTTCTAGTTGAAGTATTAAGAGATAATGATGCATTTTCCCACTCTCTTTCTCTAATTGTTTACGTTTAACTTTATGTTCATTAAATGTAAGCCTATATAATAGGCCTTGTTATTTTTCCATTTGATGTAATGAAAAGTTATATAGCTATCTTTATCATTTTGCCTAATTTTAATAGTTTACCCAACAACTTCATGATATCAAAGCAATCGAGAGAGAGATCAAACACAAATAATTATTTTATCTTTCATAACTAAGCAAAGGATAAAGTAAGAGAGAGAGAGGAGAAGAAATAAAAAAATACCGATAAGAAAATATAATGCACCTAAGTGAAACAGAATAAGGCAACCACAAGAGAGAATCTATAGCCATGGTAAGCAATGGTGTAAATTTTTCTTCTCATCCCCTAATTCCAATGTTTAAGGGGAAACTTAGCATTTTTTTAGTCTTAAAATGAATACCACGTTCAAGTTTCAAAAACTATGGGACTTGGTGCAGAAAGGGCTTGAAGAACCAGAGGAGAACCAATAGCTAATCAACATATGCAAGAAAAAAAAGAGAGATGAAGGCTCTATTTCTCATCCAGCATATAGTCGATGATCAAATTTTCCTAGAATTACAGTAACCACAACTTCCATTCAGACATGAGTATATGGGTTATAAGAAAATAATTAGCATGAAATTGCAAACTCTTTGTCATGATTTTGAAATATTAGCATTGTAATAAAAAATATATGTAAGAATTTTTATCTAGAGTGTTTAGGGTTGTTAATCATAAGAAGTAATATGATGAAATTATTAGCAATGAAATTGTTGTGAGTAAGGTTTTGTGGAGCTTAACCAAAAAAATTTAATTATTTAGCCACTATAATTGAAGAGTCTAAGGATTTGTCTAGTTATACTTTTGATGAATTGATGAGTTATGTACTAGTTCATAAAATTAGGTTTAGTAGATCCCATGAAAAATTATAAGAGAAGGCATTTCAGGTGAAGGGAGAGTCTTCCTATAAGGGAAGGCAGAAAATTTAGGAGGTCAATGACAAGGTAGAGATGGCCATTATAGTTGAGATCACAGTCGTGGTAGAGGACAAGGTCAATGTGCTAAGCAACAGTTTAGGAATACTCTCTAATATCGTTACTACAAAAAAATATAGGTATAAAGAAGTTGATTGTTAGATTAAATAGAAGGATCAGCAAAAGCATACCAACTTCACTTAGAAGTCGTAAGAGGAGAGTAAGTTGTTTATACCTCACTGCTATAGATGGAGTAATAAGTGATGTACAGTTCATAGATAGTTATTGCTTTAACTACACATTAGGTATGAGGTCATTCAAAGAGCTTAATGAATCACAAAAATTTGAGATTTGATTCAAAAATGACAGGTCAATCAAAGTTAAAGTTAGGGATAATTGCCATCAAAACTTCATATGGTGATATAAAGTTCCTTCAAACTGTGCAGTATTTTCCTCATCTAGTCTATACCATGTTGAGTATAAAATAATTGATGACGGGTGGATTTGCGATTCTTTTTATCAATGATTATACTAGCATCCAAGACAAAAATTTGAGTCAAAAAATTATTGATGTTTAACTGACCCCTAACAAAATGTGTTCCACTTGATGTATTAGTTAATGGTGAAAGTAATGTATTGCTAAAGGAAGTGAAGAAGCCATTCTGTGACATTTTCAATATGGTAATTTGAATATAGAAGGGTTACAATTTTTAGGTAATAAAAATATGGTTGTTTGTTTGCCTAAAATTGACACCCTTAACTTTTGTGAAGGATGTGTGTACGGATAGCAAAACAAACTATCATTTCATGTAGGCAAGGCTTCGAGAGCCTCTAATTGTCTTGAGTTAATACGTGCTAATTTATACGGTCCCATGAGCATTAAATCCTTAAAGGTAGCTGATATTTCTTACTAGTCATTGATGATTATAATTTCATAAATTAGATGTATTTCTTGAAACCAAAATCAAAAGTATTTGAAAATTTCAAGAAATTTAAGTCATTTATAGAGAGGCAAAGTAGGTATTAGATTAAGAACCTTTGAATAGATAAAGGTAGAGAATTTATGTTAGAAAATTTTAACACCTTCTATAAGGAGAATGACATTCATGGAGAGCTTACAACACCTCATACAATGGAATAAAATGGTGTCACAAAAAGAAAGAACCCCATTATTGTTAAGATGGAGAGAAGCTAATGATTGGAAAAGTGTTCAAAAGTAATTTCAAGTATAGGTAGTTGCTAAAACAGTCTATTTCCTGATTATTTCACCCACAAAGTTAGTCTATAATCAAACTCCATATAAACCATAAAAAGGTAACAAGCCCTAGGTAAGCCACTTACAGATTTTTCAATGTATAGTTTATACTTTGCTAAATCCACAATCATGTCTTAAGCTTGATAAAAAATTTGAAAAATGTATTTTTTGTCAAGTATGGTACTCAATCTAGAGCTTATAAGTTATATAATCCTGTGAGTAGTAAAGTTTTAATTGGTAGGAATGTTATGTTCCATAAAGATGCAAGTTAAGATTTCACTTTTGAGGAGGTTAATCATAAAATCAAATAATCATATCATGAAAAAGTTGTAGCAGTAGATTCCATACCATGAACTCAATCAATTCATCACTAGCAAGCTCTTCCCCTTTAGAAAATTTCTTTATTTTGATAACCCCTTTTCTAGCGATAAGTAATGAAAACTATAAAAGCAATCTCCTTATTGAGTTCAACATCATCAAGCTCCTCTAGTGAGATGCCAATAAAAAAATTTAGTTTACTACAGGAGATTTATTAATTATCTCATTTACTCTATGCATGACAGATTCCACTTGTTTTAAAGAAGCAGTTAAGTAGAAGAAAGACTAAATGCAATGATTGGAGAAATGACAGCAATTGAGCATAATCAGATATGGATTTCGTGGATTTACCAAATGGTAAGACACTTATTAGTCTCAAGTGGATGTATAAACTTAAATTCCATATTGATAGTAGTATATAGAAGTACAAAGCAAGATTCGTGGCAAAAGGATATGCACATTATCAAGATATTGATTTTAATAACATTGGGAACTCTTTTATCTCTTAATGCAAAATTAAATTTATTAGTTTATTAATTCGATGTCAAGTCTGCATTTTAAATAGGAAGTCAAAAGAGGAGGTATATATTTCTCAATCATAAGTTTTTATCGTTAGCAACAATAAAAACAAAGTCTGTAGAGTTTAGAAAGCTCTTTACGACTTAAAACAAGCAACTCAAGTGTAATACAAAAGAATTGTTTCATCCTTCCTAAATAATGGGTTTAAAAGGAGTGAAACTAAACCCACACTATATATAAAGAGGTGTGATAAGGATTTTCTAGTTGTATGCTCTCCCTTTTTTTGTTGATATGATTTATATGGGATCCTTTGAAACATTGGTTGCTGAATTCAAATCATGCATGATGAAAGAGTTCAAAATGTCATATTTGGGCATGCTATGATATTTTCTTATATTATAAGTGAAATAAGTGGAAGAAGGAATTTTCCTTTCACAAAAGAAATACGCAATAAATCTTCTATTTAGATTTGGGATGTACGATTGCAAAGCAATTGATACACCTATGAATGTGAATTAAAAATTATAACATGAAGATTATATAGATGCTACTAACCTGAGGCTCTCTAAAAGTTTAATTAGTAGCTTAAACTATCTAACACATGCTCGTCCAAATATAATGTTTTCTGTGAATGTGTTGTCCAAGTACATGCATAGTCCACGAAGCAATATCTTGCTATAGCTAAGAAAGTGCTACGTACACCAAAGAAAGTGTTATGTTACATTGATGGGACTATTGATTTTGAGATCTAATATTCCAAGGATCCAATTTTCAACTTGGATAGGTATAATGACAATGATTAGGCAATCCATCTAGTAATGTTCAAATTGGGGTCTAGATTAATTACTTAGAGTTCAAAGACGTACAAAGTTGTTGCATTATTATCATTAGAGGCAGAGTATACTACTATAACTTTTGCAACCTATTAAACCTTATGATTACGAAGGTTACTGGTTAATGTTCTCTATAAGAAAGAGGGTACAACAAAAATATTTTGAGACAATAAAATAACTATTATAATGAAAAATAATTTATCTTTCCATGGCAAAACAAAGTACATTAGCATCCATTATCATTTTGTTCACAACCTCATCGATAAAAGAGAGATACTGTTAAAGTTATGCAGCATAAGCAACCAAGTTGTTGATGTTTTCACCAAAGCATTTGCCCATGCCAAGCATAATTAGTTCCAGTAAAGACCTGAAATTTGTAATTTTAAGTCAAAGGACAGTGTTGAGTAGTGATCTAAAATTGGTGAAATTATTTTATATTTTTTAAACTAGTAACAGGTTTGATTTTTGAAGGCTTGTTTATTATCACTTCTATTTTTAGTTTTATATTTCTATTTTTTCAAAACATAGAAACCAAGGAAGAAAACCTATTTAATGCATTCTATTTTGGTTTTCTATTTTCAAAATTAGAAAAACTAAACAGAAAGAAAGAAACCAAAAAATCGTTCGTTTTCATGTTTTGAAAATAAGTTTTCAAAACAGTTTTTCTATATTGAATAATTGATATAATCTATTAACTAATATATATTTTTAAAGTGTATAAGAATTTTTTGGTCTAAGAATTTATATTTATTTCATATTTATTTGTCATCACTAAATTAATTTTTTATCATAAATCTCAACCATATAAGTTTTGTTTTTAATTTATTTTGTTACAAATGCCAAATAAACATGTTTTTATTTTTATTAGAAAAAATTAGAAACCAAAAATAAGAAATAAAAACCAAAAATCACAACCAAAAAATAGAATTAATACCAAACGGCCTATCAGTTTTAAAATTTGGTGGTATTAAACCTTTACTGAGTTAATACCATGTTTATTTTTTAGTTGTTCTGTTGTGAGTTAGTGAGATATGTTATCCACCCTTTTTATTCAGTTACTTAAGTTTAACTTTGTTTTCGGTAAGACTTTGTTATTTTGCTGTTTAATATAATGTAAAGTTTGTGTAGCCTCATTTTAATAATCTATCCAATAGGAATCTAATTTGTGAATTGAAAGAGAATGTTGGTTACTCTTCAGACATCACCCTTTTAAAAACCTTTGTGAGATAGTTCAAGGTCAAGGTTAACTTCGACAAGGTGTCGTATATGGATTTAAGGAATTTAGGAAGATAATCTAATGGTTATGGAAGTCCATAGGAGATATGAGGAAAATGGCGAGTAAACCAAAGGAGGAAGGTTATTGGTGTAAGTTTGAAGTACATGAGGATTAGGTTAGAAATTTTCCTAACCACTAAGATTGGACAAACATTAATTGGCCTAAGTTAAATTAATTATTAATCTGGATTAAAAATAAATATATAGTGTTGTATGAAAATGTTATTCTATTAGTGTGGGCCAAGTAGTTTATTAGATTTGTGATAGGGGAGTCCAATAAAATATTATTCATAAGTTTAAGTGTTAGATTTCTTACTTTTGTTATATATAGCCTTATGTGTTAAGTCACTTGATATCATCACAAGGCCCAAGCATTAGAAAAGAATATAAAGTTTTTACACTCTTGAAAAAATTCTCTGCCTTCCCTCTAAACTCTCTACTGTCTCTTTATACTACATTTGCTCCTTTTCTTTTGTGCTCTTGTATTATTTTTGCATATTTATCAAAGTCATTTGGTAAGGATTTCATTAAGTCATAAATTATAGATAGTTAATCAAGTACGAATCTCTAAATCTTTTACATGTTTATAAGGATCATCTTGAGTTTGTTCATGTTATTTGAACATAAATTCCATTATTTAGTTTCAATTCGTATGTTTTAAGGCTTAAAGGAGATGGCTTTTCACCTGGAAGTAGAAGAACCAATTTTTGCTTCTATGGATTAGTGGTTTTAATGTGCTATTTCGATTTTTCTAAGTGAAATCATGAAAGAAGTAGCACATATGTAAAAAATAGTTTACAGAAATTGTTTAGGCCAAAAATGGGTTAGATCTTCAAAAAATTTAAGAAGTATCAAAAAATGCAAAAAATATGATGGAAGGAGAGTTAGAGATGAAGACCAACTAATGTGTAACATACACATGCCCCAAGCATAACTGGAAATATGAAAAGTCAACAATGTGACATATGATGTGATAAGGTTAGGGAAGCTGTTGTGCATATATGGCATAAAAGGACATGTACATCTCTTACACCTTGCACATGTGATGCACTCGTCAAATCAAATGGTACACATATAGGCTTGTCTTGCATGTACAATACACGTGCCATTTATCAATTGATCGCATGTGGTTAACGACGTCTTACATGTATAATACACGTGCCATCTATCAATTGATCGTGTGTGGGTGACAGTTTGTATGTTGCATGCACCATACTGGAACGCATGTAGCCTTACTCCTACTGATGTCACGATGACATCACCCATATGCTAATTGTGTTCCTAACTTATCTTTTACTATTGATTGGATAATGACCTGACTACTAACATGGCACCCACTGTAGGATTAAAAACAAAATTCCATATTTTCCATAATGATGAACCAAGAATGTTCTAATCATGTGTTTTAACGATAACAAAACATTATTATTACTCATGTTTAGGTTTTGGTTCATTATTGTAAATTTGTTATTTTTATTTTTCTTAAGCTCTCAGGAGTGTGCTAGAGTTTTTGTTTGTTTAAGCTCAATTTTACAAATTACTAAAAGTTATCTCTAATGTCTAGTTTAGGATTGAGGGGTTTTATTTCTTTTTGTCTCCTAAATGACTAAGGTTGCCTCGCAATGGCTCTAAACCCTTCATAACCCAACACTCAACTTCTCAAAACATTCTTACCATTTTTAAAAGCCCTAAAAACAAGATTAAAACTTCAAATTCATTCAAAATTTAAAGTTGTCTCCTTCTTCACTGTTTGCCTCCTTTTTCATTATTCTTATTTCAATCTTTTCTCTCTTCACTTTAACTTATTTTTGGGCATGAAAAATTATTTTCTATATTAGTTTAAGTGTTTAATATTTTTCTGATCCAAGTTGTGAATTTTATGGTGCTTATTTCGTTAGATTAAAGCTTAGATTTAGACATATATCAAAATTATTTATACACTTTCTATTTTTATTGTTCTTAATTCAAACTCTTCTCTCCTTATTTTAAAATATTTTTAGGTGTTCAAAATTACTATTTTCTGCTTGCTTGAGTATTAAATAGTTTGCTTGATCCAAGTTTTACATTTTAAATTTCCTACATCTTCAAATTAAAGTTTGAACTTATTCAAATATCAAAATTGACTCTATTGAGATTGTTCTTACTTTATTCTCGATTCTTGCTATATTAATTTATTTCTAAAATTGAGAAATTATTTTTTAATGGTTACTTTAGTGTTTAAGAGTTATCTTTGTTTCGAATCTTAAGGAGCTTATTTCATTTTTTTTTAGCTTAAATTTTCAAATATATCAAAACAGCCCATATTTATACTATTCTTGCTTTTATCAAAATGCTTAAGAGATAGATTAATCAAAATTTTTAATTTTTGGGTGCTTGTTTCATCATTTTCGTGCTTAACTTTGCATATATATCAAAACTATCACTGTTATTATTATCCTTGATTCCATCCTGATTTTCATCATCTAAATCAATTTTTGTGTATACCAATTTGTTGTATTTAGTTTTTTTTTTAGGTTTCAAGAGTGTCTTGGAGTTTTTTGTTTGATTTTTAAGCACTTCTCTTTTTAGTTTAAGCTCCAAAATCATAGTTTGCTCAAATCTACCCAGATTTACATGCTCTATCATTTATGCTTATCTTTGGCTATCTAAATCCAATTTTTGTGATTCAATATTGTACAAATCTATTGTAGTTGTGATTTCCTATCTTCCAAGAAGTTTTCTAACCTATTTTAGTCATTTTATAAGGTTAGAATCATTTGTTTATAGGGCTAAAAGTTTGACAGTTTATATTTTGACAGTTCTACATGTTCTTATTATGTTCCTAATTTAATCTATCTGTTCCAAGAATTAATTTCACTTTTATTATTGTAATTTATTTTTAACTGACAAATTAATGTTATAGTAGGTTTATTGTGTTGATTTCATGCCATTTGATTAGTTAAAATCATTGGTTTTTAGGCTGGAGTATTAAGAGTATATATTTTGACACCTTATGTGCATCTTGTCTAAATCAAATTTTTGAATCATATAATTTCGTTTTTATTGCTTTAGTTTGATTATGTATAATTTATTGAGGAGTATGGAGGCTTTTCATAATTTTAGTTTGCCTCTAGAAGTTACAGAATCATGTATATAGGTTGTGCTTCATTGAAACACCATTTAAAGTGTATTTTGGTTATTAATATTGGGAGATTTGTTTGTGTTTAGTGTTAATTTGGAGTAAGTTTTGTTTATTTAAGTGTTTTATTTTTTATGTTTTGTGTTTTTATTTTTTATTTTTTTAATTATTATTGTTGGGTTAGAATTAATTTTTATTGGTGTATTTATTTATTGTGTAGGTAATTTATTTATTTTTTTAAAAAAATTAAAGTTAAAAAAAAAGAAAAAAAAAGCTGCAAAATCAGGAGACCAAGCCAGCAGATCCAGTCCCTTGACCTGCGCCCAACGCGTAGCCCAAATCTCCAGTCCGCAGCTTCAGGCCCAGCTCTAGCAGTTTTTGCCTTCCAGCCCGCGCCTTAGCAGTCCTGCGGCCCACCTGCCAGCTACTCGCCTAGCCAAGCCAGCGACCTGCCCCGCTCGTCTCTGGGCCGCGCATCAGGGCTCCTTGGGCCGCGTCTCCTACACATAGGCCGCGTGTCCCTAGCTCTGCATCCAGGCCTCCACCAGCCAACCCATCAGCCCGTCCTCTCCAGTCCTTGGTCTAGCAAACTTCCCAGCAGGCCAGACTCTTCCTTCCAGGCTAGGCTCTCCCAGCAGCTACTCTTCAGCCCAGCAGCCACTCTTCTCTATAGTCCAGCAACACAAAATCAGCCCTAAAAGGCAGCAAACAGCAGAAAAAAAAAGGGGAGAGGCAGACGGATTAAATGGAGAGACAAAATTAAATTGGAGAGGAGAACAGACGAAGAACGGAGGTGCAGACAGCATAGACTTGGACAGAGGAGAATAACACAGAAAAAATAGAGGAGCAGTGGCAAACTAGGGAGGAGAAGAGAGGAAAAAAAGCAGCCACTTAGAGCAAACTTCAAGCCAAATACTTCAAGAATTCTACCAAGTTTTTTATTTTATTTTATTTATTTATTTATTTTATTTTTATTTCAGTGTTATTTTATTTTCTGTTTTTATTTTATTTTGTTTTATTTTGTTTTATGAATATGAACTTGGTTGAATTTATTTTTATTATTATGTGTGGCCAAAATATATTTAGGATTTGTTATTTGAATTATTTGGGATCCTTTAGTTATTAATTTAATTTTTATAAATATTTGTGTTGTTTATTGTGCGTAAATCCGACAACAAATCGAGAGAGTGAGTTGGAT
>JAOXYD010155429.1:0-10392 GCA_028565735.1 Pinacopodium congolense | reverse complement strand
AACACTTAAACATTAGTCATAATAATGTTTTGTCATCATCAAAACACATGATTAGAACCACCTTGGTTCAACAAATCAAACTAAATAATTCCAAAACAACTTACTAGATTAAGAATGAAATTACTGAAACTAGGACTTAAATGATGAATCCCCCTAAGACGTTAACATATTTAATTATTTAATCTTGATTCAATGCTTTTTGTAATTTACTAAGACCGCAGAATCCATAAATTGAATTATAATCTCTCTTAAGAAATATAACTTCTTTCTTTTTGGTTAATTAATTGTAATCTCATCTCTATTAAAGCCCCATTTAGATGTATCATCTCGATCTATGGATTCTATTATTTTTTCTAGGTTTAAATCTATCTTAGAAAAATTATGTAAATCTATCTCTAGTACTCCATGCAATCCTCTATATTTATGGACCAATCTAATTATATAGGAAATTTCTCAATTTAAATATATGAAATCAAATAATGGAATTGAAATTGCATGAAAATATCTCAATTCAAAACAAATGTACCTATAGACAAACCTAAAATCCATCTTGAAATTCTTATAATGAATCAAATAAACAAATAATAAACACTATATCTTAGGGCTCATACCATCTAGATCCTATAGGAATTGAGTTCATTGTCATATAAATAAAAACAATAACGATAAAAGAAGAAAAAGAGAACGAAAAGCTAATTCTCATGGTGCTTTGATGTTTGAATCTTCTATAAATGATGTTGGAAACCCTTCTTCATTGGTAAATCTTAGGTTCTATTTTGAATTATCCTTCTTTAATTGCTCAAAAAATCTATTAAAATAGCTTAGGATTGGCTCTTGAACTCTTAGTGGTTGGCTTTAGGTCTCCGAAAGATAAAAAGTCTTGAAAGAAAAAAGACACCTTAAAACACACTTAAATAGGAGTTGGAGCCTTACTGTCCTACATCCAAAGTCATGGCCATGTGATTGCTTATGGAATGAAGTCACAGCCAAGGTCTTGACTGTGACCCTGGATGTGAAACACATTAGATCCTTTCTTTTCTTGCTCTTTCTCTTGGAAAAGTCCATAGCCTTAGTTATAGTTGTGGTGTTAGGTGTGAAACTCATTAGAACTTCACTTTTCTTCCACTTTTTGATCCCACAAATGATCCAAATCTTTCCATAATGAAATATAGCCACTAAAACCTACAGAAACATTCATTTTTTAAAATTCAACATGAGCAATATCACATTAAATGATTAATATAATTAAGCATAGAAATAAAATATAATTTTGAGGATTTTAACTGTTAAAACATCCTTAAAAGATGTATAGTAAGAGTATTATCAAATATTCCCATATTTGAACTATTGCTTGTCCTCAAGAAACTACTTAACCACTTGCTCAAAATAATTTTGAAAGAAATTGAAGGTTAATTGAATATAAAAAAACTTGAAACCAAGTCATTTGACATAGCTCACATATCCAAAATCAGTCATATCAAAACTTGACTTGCATACATGCACAAAGTTAGTAATAACAATCCTTTACACACAATACTAGGCATCTTAGATATTAAGTGTAAATAATTATACAAATTTTATCAAATGTGTTTTTAAAGCATTAGAAATTTAATTTAAATATCACCTAACCTTTATTCGTGAAGAAAAACACCTTGCCATCAATCCCCTAGTTACTCAATTAGGATACCTTTAGAAGTGTGTTTAAGATGTCAACTAACCTTTTGACTCAAGATAAACACCTTGTCATAAATACCCCTAATTACTCAACTAGGCCAATCCTAAATGGCTTCTATCACCAATCATTAACTTTGGTATTTTGTTAATATGAAGCCAATGTAGTGAAATATTTTTGCTCATTTATTCAACATATATATTTTTAACTTTTATGCATTAAACTAAACACACAATTCCAAATTCGTGTTAAAATTTACATAAAAATGTCCCTAAAGATCAAGTGTTGTACATTAAAGTCACAAAACACATGTAATTCATGTAAAATAAAATTAAAAATTAAAAATTAAAAATAAATTAAGAGCTATTTAACACTCATTATGTGAAATACATCAATTACAATGGAAATACACAATTAAAAATTAACCAACATTCAAAATCAATTTAAGTGAGATATCTAAAACAATCATTCTCAAGCTCCCAATAATTCAAGTGTGTAAGTATAAAACAATATTGTATTTTTCTTACCCCCACACTTTTGTCAAATTGTCCTCAATTTAAGGCTCATAAAGTAAAATGAAAATATAACAAGTATAAGAAGATGAAGAATAGTACCTCTTGAAAATTTAAGTCCATGTGTAATCGAAGTTGAGACAAGAATCAAGATTTCCATTATAAAAAATATTCTTACGAAGTATAAATGTTTTAAACATCAATAATAAAATGGAAATAAAAGAACATTAGTGATAAAAAATAAAATAAAAGAAAAACAAACTCAATTACTAATTATGGTCTATATGCAGTATGTTATCATCTACTGGAGGTGGTTGATGGTGATTAGGTTTCTTAAACTCTCTCCACTTGGCTTGGTGCTCATCTTACCTAGCCTATTGCTATCATTAATACTCCTCGCACCTATCATGCTACTACCTTTGATTAGCTTAGTAATGATAAAGATGCATTATATTGAATTTGATGTGTGATTTCATATGGTTTCATCCTAATTTTAATGTATAAATGCATAATTTGTGTCTATTATGTGTTGAATGACATATTTGATCATAAGACACAAATTATAGTTAAAAGGGCAGTTTAGAGAAGAATTTGGGTAATATGTATCAAGTGAGGTGCAAAACAGGAGACCGATGATGATTTACAATGCTGTTAAACAATGTTGTTTATTAGGAGTGAACCACCATTAAAGAAGCTAGAAGTAAACCTTCAACAATGTGAAAAATAGTTTAAGAATGGTGTTGTTGATGATTCAGAGACAACCAATGATGCCTGAATTTTAGATCCTTCAATATGGGTCACTATATGTTGCCATTGAAGGGTCTGTAACCATTTTTAATCATCTTGAAAAAAAAAGGCAATAAAGACTTCTATTCCTCAAAATGTTAGAAACCCTATTTTAGGCAAATTTATGGAGAGATTAGATGCTCTCTCATCATCCTTCATATAATTTTTGGCAACCACCTCTTTTTTCATAGTTATATATTTTTTTAATGTTTTTACCTGCTCTTTGAATTTAAGTTGCAGAAGAGTTGTTTAGTTCATGTTCTAGATCGATTAGGTTTGT
The DNA here is from genome assembly GCA_028565735.1 of Pinacopodium congolense. Classification (NCBI taxonomy): domain Eukaryota; kingdom Viridiplantae; phylum Streptophyta; class Magnoliopsida; order Malpighiales; family Erythroxylaceae; genus Pinacopodium; species Pinacopodium congolense. The sequence goes on along the minus strand of JAOXYD010155429.1, from coordinate 7,142 downwards.
TTTTATCTTTTCCTTTTTTTTTACAACAGTTAGTTACTTTTTTCATTTTGTTTACCTTGGGTTTTATATATTGGTTTGGATTGTGTTCAATAATTGTAAAAACCTTTGGTTATCATTCAATACATTGTTAAATATTTATATTCATTACTTTTATTGCCTCTCCATCATGTTTATTTTGTGTTTATCTTCTTTTGTTGATAAATTTAGAATGCCAAGCTAAATTTTTATGGGCTAGAAGGTATTAAAGGAATAACAAGAATTTAATTATGAGAATAAAATTGGGTTTTAATGTTTATTGTCTTTGTAGGAGTAGATTGAATTGATTAGGGATTAGTCGTTTCCTTGATCACCTCACTACTAATTTCTAGTTTGAAAGCTAGGTTTAAACTTGTGATCTGTAATTGTCATTGGGGAGTTTTAAAAGTAGCAATAGATTAATTGTTTTTATAAGTGTAGCTTATTCAATTAGTCTTAGGTTTTAAGTCTTTAAGTTTCATGATCCAAGCTTGAACGATTATGGCTTAAGTTAGTTGCTCCATAATGCTTAATACTATTACACCATTAAATCTAGAGAGCTTATTCTAGGATATCGTATAGTTAGGGATATTTTTAGACCTTGTTAAATTTACATATTATTGGAGGAACTTCAAACGCAAGGGTTTGTTTGTATCTATAGGCTAACATCTTAGTTAGAATACAATTTGTAGGTTTTCAATGATCAATTGTATTTTTTATAATCCTGATAATCTTTTCTAGTTGCTTTCGTATTATTGTTATTTTTTTCTTTATATTTCGTACTTTCGTTTAGTTCCCTTTGTTTCTTTAGTTCTATTTTTGTTTATTTTAGTTTCATCTCATTAGGGGTTTTTGATTTTGCACAACATTAAAGACAGAATTGAAAAATTAACTCTCTATGGCTCGACCTTGACTCACCTTATTACACTATTAAGATGTTATGTTATTATTTGGTCGATATCAACAACCTTGTTAAATTTTTAGTATCTTTATTAGGGGGTGAAACTTTTTATTTTATTATTTCTTATGTTGTATTTTTTTTCTTATTGACCTTCATCACTTTACTTTCTGTTTTAAATGTCTCACAATCCTTCAAAACACTCCAATTATGAAAATTTGGTTCAGATAATAAAGGCTTACTCCTTTCTCTTTTTAATCCTTATCACTTTCTCTTTTTGCAAATTGTACAATGCTTTAACATCTTAAGTTAGTTAGACATACTTACATTCCTAAAATCATAATTTTATCATTGTTTAAAGAGGAAGTTCAAGAGAATTTTGAGGAGTCCGTAGAAGAAGTGGAAAGAATTGTGGAACCGTATCAATGCACTTTAAAGGAGATTGCAACTCTTACTTTCAATCTTGACTTTCTTTGGATAAACTATCCTAATGATGAAACTAAACTTGAGATAAAAACTAGACTAATTCATGGTTTAAATACTTTTACAGGTTTTTTAGAAAATTTTGTTGGGTTTAGGTTATATCACTAATTTGAACAAGTTATTAAAGGAGTTTCACATATCATCTTCAAGAATGAAGTTTGTTGGGGTTACAGTGGACCAACTAAATTGAAGACTTTTCCTTTTTCCTTGGCTGATGTAGCTAAAGTGTGGCTATATGACTTAACAGACTGATCAGTTACCATTTGGGAGTAGATGCTATAAATGTTCTTAAATAAGTACTTTTCCATTAAACACACAATGAATATTTGAAAGGAGATTTGCAGCATTAGGAAAGGCGAATTAGAGTCATTGTATGAGTATTGAAAGTACTTTAAGAAGCTAAATAAGAGTTTTCCAAATGATCATATAAGTGAATAACTCTTTGTCTAATTTTTTATTAGTATTTGATGCTTTTGGATACGAACATGATAGATGCTGTAAGTGGGGGAGCTTTGGTGGATAAAATATTAGAGGATACAAAGAACCTAATCATAGCTATTAAATCCAATTCATAGTATTGGGGGTACTAGAATAATATTTCATCCTAAAAAAGGTAAGTCAAGGAGGTAGACATCCAAAGTGAGAGCAACTAGTGGCTAATTTGACATCTTTAGTATAGGCTAAGCAGTGATTGGCAAGGGGACAACTAAGGTATATGGCATTTGTGCACTTTTTGGTCATCCTATAGATCCGTGCCCTAAGTTTGGTTATAGGATTGACAATAGGTCAACATGGTTAGAGGGTACAATAATGGTATGACCCTTATGCCGCTACTTACAATCCAAGGTGGAAGGATCATCATAACTTTAGGTATGGAAACCACCAGCAAGAGAGAAATTCCAATAGTAGAACTTTAACTTCTTAACAACAAGGGTTTAACTCTCTACTGAAATGACACAAAGTACAACCATAGCAATAGCTGAGGCCTTCACCTCTACAACTACCACCATAAGTTGGGGTATATTAGTGGAAGAGATAGTGAAGAACCTAGCCATGAGCACTTTTCACTTCTAACAAAAAGCAAGGAGTGGTCTAATGAACTTGAGGAGCCAGGTGAGTCAAGTAGCAGATGTAGTAGGCAGGTTATAAGGTCAAGGTTCTACAAGACTTCCTAACTAGAATAAGGGAAACCCTAAGGAGATGCTTATGCCATTACTTTGCAAAGTGGCAAAGAAGTGAAAGGTCCTAAGAGGAAGACTGAGGAGAGAAGCAAGCAAGGAGAGAAAGTGGAAACTGTGCCAAAAATGAGGGATGATGAAATCCTCCTAAGGTAAGTAATTCACATTTTGTTATTACTATTAAAATATCTATTTCTTTTCCTAGTAGTTTAGCTAAAAAGAAGAAGCATGAGTAACAAAGAGACGCATTGGAAGTTTTTCGTAAAGTGGAGGTGAACATACCTTTACTAAAGGCAATTAAGCAAGTGTTACAGTATGTAAAATTTTGGAAGGAGCTATGCTCAAATAAGTGGAAATTTAGAGGTGATGAGAAGGTTAATATGGGAGAATTCATATTAGAAGTTTTGCAAAGGAATCTACCCCCTAAATACAAAGATCAAAGTATTTTCACCATTCCTTACAAGATTGGTAAGATGAGGTATGAGTGATACATGCTAGATTTAGGAGGTTCTATTAATTTCATATCACTTTCTATTTTTAAAGCTCTTAATTTAGGCCCTTTGAAGAAAAATTGTGTTATCATTCATTTGGATGATCATTTTAACACTTATGCCAAAAGGGTTATTAATGATGTTTTGGTGCAAGTGAACGAGTTAGTTTTCTTGTAGATTTTTATGTGTTAGATATGCATGATGAGGAGTCTTCAAGTCCATCTCCAATTTTGTAAGGAAGGCCATTCTTGGAGACATCTTAAACCAACATAGATGTCCATATCGAGATGTTGACCATGGTGTTCAATGGCAAGGTTATTAGATTTAACATCTCCAATGTTATGCGATATCTTATGGATTGTGAGTCAGCCACAAAGATAGATATCATTAACTCTTTGGTAGAATAATTTCCTTGTCTTTATTCAGGTGATATTTTAAAAGTGGCCTTCACAACTTTGATGTAGAAAGAATTGTATAAGCAATTATAGGATAAGTTTGGGTTCAGAGAGGAGATGGAAGATGTCATCATGGTTTTTAAGATGATTCCTTATCATTATAACAGGTTTACAACTCAATTTTTGGATTTAGCAGTTATTATTAATTGGTTGTTTCCTTTTACTATGTAGGATTATAAAATAGAGTTACAGCCATTGCCATATCATCTCAAGTGTGTGTTTTTTAGATTAAACAACACTTTACTGGTGATAATAGCGAGTAACCTTACTTCTTGCAAGAGAAAAGCTTATTAGAGTGTTGAGAGTGTATAAGATAATATTAAGGTGGACTATGGCTAATATTAAGGGAATTAGCCTCTCTTTGTACATACATAGGATCTTCTTGGAAGAGTGTGCTCCATTTGTTAGATAAGTGCAAAGGTGACTTAACCTATCGATGATGTAAGTGGTGGAGAAGGAAGTGCTGAAAATTTTAGATGTGGGTGTCATCTACCCCATATCAAATAAAAAATGGTTTGGTTCTCTCTAAGTAATCCCTAAGATGTCCAAAACTGTTGTGGTGAAGAATGAGATTAGAGAGATCATGCCTACTCTTATGTAAAATGAATAGATGGTTTGAATGGATTACACAAACTCAATTTTATGAGAAAATTTTTCATTATTGTTTATTAATGAAATGATAGAATTTTTTTCTAGTCACTTAGTTTTATTTTCTTAAAGGTTATTCAGGTTATATCTAAGTGGCCATATCTCTAGAAAACCAGTAAAAGACGAAGTTCGCATGATCATATGGGAATTTTGCCTATCGTTAGATGTCATTTGGGTTATGCAATGCCTTTGCGACTTTTTAAAGATGTGTGGAAAGTTTCTTTTTAGATTACTTAGAGAAAATTATAGAAGTTTTCATGGATGATTTTATTATTCATGGAGATTTCTTGGATAAATATCTAGATCACTTTATGTTAATATTCAAGAGATACTTAGAAACTAACCTTGTTCTCAATTAAAAAAATGTCATTTTATGTTTCAACAAGGTATAGTTCTAGGTCGTGTTATTTAAAAAAGAGCATTGAATTAGATAAATCTAAGATAGATTTTTTGAATTCTTTACCTCATGTCACTTCTGTATGGGAAGTGTGTTCTTTTTTGCATTGGAAGTGTGTTCTTTTTTTAGACATGTAGAATTCTATCATAGATTTATTAATGGATTTTTAAAGATTTCATAGCCATTATGTCAATTACTTCAAAAAGATGCTAATATCATGTTCTATAATGAGTACAATAGAGCATTTGATCTTTTGAAGGAAAAGTTAGTCACTACACCTTTCCTCCAACCTTTTGATTGGAATCACCCATTCGAGCTTATATGTGATGCCTCCAATCATGCCATAGGAGCATTTTTAGGTTAGCGAGTGGAGCAGACACCTCATGTTACTTATTATATGTACAAGAACTTGAATGAAGCTCAAGCTAACTATGCCACTATAGAAAAATAACTTCTTGTTGTAGTACTTATTTTAGATAAGTTCAGGTCTTACTTATTAGGTACTAAAATCATTATTTATTCTAATCACGTAGCTTTGAAGTACCTACTCTCAAAGAAGGAGGTAATTCGAGACTCATTCATTGGACCCCTTGCTCTAGGAGTTTGATGTGGAGATTAGGGACAAGAAGGGAAGAGATAATGGAATGGTAGATCATTTGAGTTGATTAGTTAAGCATGGCATCGATGGCACTCCTATTAATGCTGATTTTTTAAATGAGCAGTTACATGTGGTGTGAACGGAGACCCCTTAGTATATGGATTTGGTGAAAATTTTAATTTATTAACAATGTTCCATTGATTTCACAAAGGTACAAAAGGATATAATGAAAAGTCAAACTAAGTACAACATTTGGGATGATCCTTACTTTTAAGGATATGGTACTGACCAGGAAATAAGAAGTTGTGTACCTGAAGATGAGTTTTCCTCCATTTTAACTTTTTTTTCATTCTTATGCATGTGGAGGACATTTTGGTTTATAAAGAACAGTTCTTGAGGTCTTAAAAATCAGAACTTTTTAGCCATCTTTATTTAAAGATGCTTGCATATTTTGTAAGACTTGCGACAATTGCTAATGGACAGGTACGTTATGTTTTTACAATGAAATGTCTTAAACTAGTATCTTGATTTGTGAAATTTATGATGTTTGGGATATGGATTCCATGAGATCCTTTCCATCTTCTTTCAATTTTTAATATATTCTATTTGGTATTGATTATGTGATGAAATGAGTATAAGCAAAAGCCACATTAATTGACGATTCTAAAGTTGTTGTAAAATTCTTAAAATCACACATTTTTACGAGGTTTAGGATTCCGAGAGCCATGATGATTTAATTATGCTTAGCCCAAGATGTCTTAAGTTTTTAATCACCATCTTTTAATGTGCAATTATGTTTCACTAACTATATTAGATAGTATTAATATTGCAATCTCTCAATCTACAAAACCAATCCTAATAATACAGTTGTGAAGTAATCTTATAGGAAATAAATTAACTAATCAAAATCTCTCTCTAATAAATTTATTAACTTAATAATTTCATGTCTAATGGGCATTAACTCTCATTACATAACCTAACATAAATTACTTAGCTCAATCTCTCAATCTATTTCTAGGGTTAAGCCCAACAATTATCATAAGCATCCATTAAATAAAATAACAAGATAAGAGTTTAAAAATAATCCTTACAATATAGTTTAGCCACTTCTATTGTTCAAAAATCTCTCAACTATCATAATATCTATACAAAAGATAATTAAAGAGAAGAAGTAATAAAAAGTAGATGAGGTGATACTATTCTCTTTTTTCACCTATACTGGAAATTCTATGGATGAAGTTTTCTTACTCAAAAGTGGATGTTGATCTTGATTTTTCCCCTACGAAAGCCTCCAAACCTATTTTTAGCTTGTTAAGGAAAGATTTTAGTGATTTTATGATGGAACCTAAGGTTTTTGACCTTATATATATATCAAGACAACTAAAAAAACTAGAAATAAGTTAACCCTACATGGCACTTCTGTCCACCATTCCTATAATTGTGGGAATTTATTCTTCAATTCTTCCTTCTCTTCCTCTTCTTTTGGTTCTGAGATCAAGTGCAATTGCAAGCATGCTAAGTAGTCGCACTAAAAAGGAATAAATCACGCCTAAAATCTCAAACCAAACAATTAGGAAAATAATGAGTCTTTCAAAATCTCAAATAATAATACCTAACTAATCCTAACCATATAGCAAGGTTAAGCTAGGGTCGAATCCATAGGGAGCTAGGAAGTACTACTATTTCTAATGTTGTGCTCGCAAGTGCATTGACGTGTTAATATATCTTTAAGAAATTTTAGGTACTTAGGCATATACTCTAATGCCTCCACCAAGGATATGTTGATTTGAAGGTTCTTCAGTTTCTCCAAAATTTAGGAAAACTAAGCATCTACCTGATGTTGTCTCACCCCTTGTTGATATGGAATCTTGAGTTTGTAAGGTGGTGGTGGTACGTAAGGCCTCTCTTCTTCTTTCTCTTCCTCAGTCTCTTCTTCTATCTCCTTGCCTTTCCCTTTCCCTTAGTTATCCTTTTGCACA
>JAOXYD010155418.1:0-10393 GCA_028565735.1 Pinacopodium congolense | reverse complement strand
CACCTCTAAGATGTTAGAAAGCGGCATCTCATCCCTTTTTGAGATATTCCCTACTCTTTGACACCTATCACACTTCAGCACGAAGTCTCCAACATCCTTGAACAAGGTGGGCCAAAAGAATCCACACTCTAAAATACGGACAGCTATCTTATTTGCTCCATAATGCCTTGTATATGTTGAACTATGACAATGGGTCGAAATTTCAGGCATTTCATCATTAGGGACACACCTGCGAATCAAACCATTAGCACATATTTTATATAATATAGGTTCATCCCAAATATATAGAGAGCACTGGGATAAGAAACGCTTCCTTTATTGATGAGAGAGTGCAGAAGGAAGATTACCACCTAAGAGATAGTTGGCAATATTAGCAAACTAAGGGAGAAAGGGATTCTCTACCATCATTAGTGCTTCGTCTGGAAAATGCTCGTCAATGATCTCTTCTTCTTCTTGGTTCTCCCTTTAAATCTTGAAAGGTGGTTTGCCACTACATTTTTTGCTCCCTTTTTGTCCTTGATTTCAAGGTTGAATTCTTAAAGTAAAAGTACCCAATGGATGAGCCTCGCCTTGGCATCCTTCTCAGCAAAGAGATAGTATAGCATCGAGTGATCTGTAAAAACAATAACATGTGAGCCTAAGAGATAAGAATGGAATTTTTCACATACAAAAACTATAGCGAACAACTCCTTTTCTTTTGTAGTGTAATTCAGTTTTGCTCCTATCAAGGTCTTCTTTGTATAGTAGATGGCGTGGAGGTGCTTATCTATGACTGGATGATAATCTTTGTTTATTTTAGATCATAATGCTTATTTTGAGCTAGCAACTTAGAATATGATGTAAGACGGTTAAAGATCCAACAATCTCTACTTTAATCATTGGAAAATCCAGTAATCAATATTGTTTAATTCAAGGATCCAATAAATAGACCTTGGTTATCATGAGGGCACTAATCTTGAATACGGTTTTTAGGATTAGAAATTCTTAAACTTTAAGCATACCTCTTATACTTATGAGTGGACCAAACCATGAACTAAGAATGTTAGAGAAAAGGCGATGGTTTAACCATAGCTTCAACTTGATTTAGTGAAGACCCTAGAGTAGAATTTCCAATCCATTGCATAGCTTAAGTCATTTAGGCCTTGTCTTTAGCAATTTAATCATTTGGTAATCCTTAGACAATTTGAAGTGCAATTGCACAGTTTGAAGCTTTTTAGTTATTTTTAGTTAAACTAAACCTTTTAAATTAAAGATCTTGAGTTCCTTAGATAATTTTAATCTAATTGCCTTATCATTCACACATTTTTTTTGTAGGTTCGACATTATGAAGTTTTAAATATGATTCACTTTATTATTTATGACCGGTACACTGTCGTTAAATTGATTTTGATTTAAGTTGAAATTTCATGTGAATTTATTGATTAATTAAAGGAAAATTAGTAATACTAAATCAACGCAACATGCATTCCTAATAAACTTTATTTGTGAACTCCTAAACACTTGGGTTGGTCAAGTGTCTTGTCGGGTAATTCAATTGGGAGTGTGAAATTGTGAAGTGTTGCAACTTATATCTATAGAAAAGTAAGTGCTTTTAAAGGTTATACTTGTACCTATAGAAAAAGCCAATGAATGTAAGGGTTACTCTAAAGCTTTTGAAAAATGAAAATATTTGTAAAACTTTTGTCGATAATGAAATTCCCAACAAGCCATTAGGAAGTAAACATAAATATGGAGTTGACATCAAACAACTATAAATTTAGTTCGTAGCTTCTCTTTCTTTCTCTTTTAATTTTCTAAATTACGTTATTTCCATCATATGATTATTTATTATATTTTTTTAGCTTCCACACTTCATTTGTTTATTAATTTGTTCATAATTCCACATATATTTTTCAATTATATTTTATTTCAAGTAATTTGATTAATTTGATACCTTAGTTTTGCTATTAGATTAAAAAAATTTAATTAGGTGAAATAGATTTTAAAAAGCTTTTAAAAATAGAAATACTTAATTCACCTATCTCTTAAGTGTTATATAAGGATCAATAATTAGTCATAGAACATGGAATAACATAAAATTGATGAAATGATGAGTTTAAGGTCACGTCATATTTTGATAGTTTAGATAGACCCCCTTATATTGATAGAACAATTATAGGAAAATTAAAATAAAAAACTTCCTTTTGGCTACAGGAATATAATTTTGAAAATATAGAGAATAGCCTTAAAATTCCTACAAAATTGTAGTTGTAAATAATGTGGAGACACTGGTACCTAAGGATGAGAATGATTAAAAGATTATTTATTTTAGATTGTAAAGTTGTACAAATCTTATTTATACATTAAGTACAGAAGAGTTTGATAAAGTATTTAGTTATGAATTCATTCATGAAATATGATGTATTTTAGAGAATGTCTATGAAAGCACCAATCAAATTGAAGAAAAGAAAAGTGAGAATGAAGAAGTGGCTTATATATGCTTTATAAGAGATGAGGTTCTATCCATTTCAAATTCATGTATAAATAACAATAAGGTACCTACATGCTTGAATTCTAATAGTGATGATGATGATTGTTTCTATTAGTTAACATATGATGAATTAGATAAACTCTTAGAAGCAATAATTATGAAAAAGAAAAAGGTGTCTTCTAGGCATAAGGAAACATTAAAATTCTTAAATAGATGTAAACTAGAAAATGAAAAGTTAAAACATAAATTGGATTCAATAGGAGTAAAAAAGAACAATATGCAAAAATTAATGGATGAAAATGTATCTTTGAAAAATTAATTAGAATTAAATAATGTGGATATTGATGATCAAATATCAAGAGAATAGAATTCTTCCTTGAAAAAAGAATTGGAGAGTGTTAAGTACTCATTATCAAAATTCACTAAAGATAAAGAAAATTTAGAATACATGCTTAGTAGCCAAAAACCTTCAAATGATAGATGTGGTATAAGATTTACTAAGGTGAATGCTTGATTAAGTAGTAAGACCATATTTGTTAAAGGAAAGAATTTAATGTATCAATTTTAAAACCTAATAATGTATTTAGGCCATTAATAAAAAATAATGTATCAACTTTAAAACCTAATAATAAGAGACAAAATCATGCATTCATGAATGCATTAGGATTAAGATTTAGGAAGAAAATACGTAATAACAAAATATGAATAATTTCTATAAGAATGCAAAATCACAAAATCATGCATCTAGGCCCATTATAAAGTAAAATGCTTTAGCCCATTATAATACCCCTTATATGAATATACAAAATTCTATAAACATGTTTCATTTATATCCTATATCCCATTTTCTTCAAAGAATGACCCATAGTGATACGAGATATAGAATTAGACCATAATAACTTAGACAAAACACCTATGTTAAGTTGTAATTTTATACACTTAGGAGTGATAATGACTCAAGACCTAAATATGTATATAAATATAAAATTTGGCAATCATACACCCTTATTTTGCTATCATTGTGACTATTATGGACATATTGGACATTTTTATTATGATAAATTAAGTAGTTGGAATGTTTCACTGAGTCGTTAGAGGAATGTTACCAACCCATAAGGACTCAAGTTAGTATGTGTACCAAGATTTTTCAAATTTTGTTTTTTAGGCTTTTGAACATCAAGGATATCTCTAAAAAGTAAAATAAGAAAATCACCAAAATACATTGTTAAACCAAGGAAGAGAAGTAATAAAATGACAAGTTGGTGACATAAAAAAAGTGAGATACATGATTACTTCGATACTCCGATAGGATGATTTCAATACATGAAATGAATTGGATGATTCTTGATGTTATGAATGATCACATTGAATTGAATATGATGATTTGAATGTCTTAAATATTTTTAAGACATGAATTATGGATTCTAGTTTGATTTGAAATTAAAGGAAAGGGAAAAGAATAAATCTTTCATGAATAAAGTTTGCATGATAATTGAAACTTATATAAAATTACGTATGAATATGATTTTTCTTGAAAGAGCTTTTAAATGCCTTGTATAGGAAAGCATTTTGAAATATTATGGAATTAGATGGTGATAACTTTTGAATTTGAATTTTGAAGTTTGAATCACATTTTTTATGTCTATATTTCCCTCATGATCATTAATGCTATAAGCTTCTTTTTACAAAAAGAAGGAAATATTATTGCCTCTTTTGAGGGAAAGCTTGGATATTAATGTTTTCAATGACTTTGTTTATAAAATTGGAAGAATTTATGAAAGTATTTAGAGGGATTTTTTTAATAATTTTATTGATCCTTGAACTTTGATGATGTTTGATATTTTTATTGAATTATTTGTGTGTTATTTTTACTTTATAAAATGTTTTGAGAAGTTTGACAATGCATTTGAATGTTTAATACTAGACATCATTGATAATATACGATATCTGATGCATTTAATTGTGATAATTTTTCTTTGTTAAATTCTTGATTTGGGATCTTAATAACGTTTAAATTTGAATGATTCATGGACTTATACAAAATTTAGATTTGGATCATTCATCTTAAATGCCTATCGGTTTGCATATTTTTAATATTTATAGAAAATGTGTCTTAAATTGCTTTTAAGGAAAATTTGATAAGTTTAATGAATTTTTATTTTTGAAAATCTATAAAAGGCAATTTACATAATCAGTAAACTAAGGTAGAGTTTTGATGAGTATAATACGTTGCTTTTGGTATTGTAAAAGGTTGAAAAGTTTAATAATATGTTAGCTCATAAATTGTTTTGTGAGGTAAAAATTTACAAAAAGCCTAAGTGTTTTTGAGATTGAATTTGATTTGCATGATGAGTTATTCAGTGACTTATTAAGAGAGCATTTTTTAAGAAGTTCTGAGTTGTGGTAAACTTTGATAAATTATTGTATTGTGTTGCTTTCCAAAAAGGGCGAGATTCGTGTATAATATGAAAGTATTTTATAAAGGGAGAGTTTCCTATTGAATGATGTTTATGATTATGAATTATTTTTTTATGCATAATTAGTGCTTATGATCTCCTTCATATTTACTATCCCTTAGTATATAACATTAAGTTTTTAGAAATTGATAATAAATAAATTTAAGGGAAGTTTACAAAATTGGAGTTTGTAAAATTTGAATTTTGTAAAAATGGAATTTGTAAAATTTAAGTTTGTTAACTTAAATTTGAGTTGTTGAAATTGTTAATAAATTATGGTCAATTTAAGGTTAGTAAGTAAAATTTGGTAATGTTGTTTTTTTTAGATAAGTTTGAATATCTAAAACATAGTGGTTGTCTTATTTCTTTTAGTATTACATAAAGGGGATCGTCATAATTTTTAAGTTGTGTTAAATAATTTTGGTTGGTACTGGGGAAAAGTTGAAATTTGTCTTACTTTTGTGATTTTAAAGTGATTATTAAATATGTGATAACAATGTTTTGTTAATTTCTAATCTTCCCCCTGAAGTAAATAAGACTACTGCTATTTTTCAAGGTTGCTACTACTTTTCAAGGTGTGCCTTACCCCTTTGCAAATTTCTCATAACTCTTATGCTGATATTAATATTTCTTCTAGTGGTTGCACCTCTAGAGAAAATGCTGTCTATTATAACTAGGTCTCCTCTATAGCTGAGCCTGCTCCTAACTTTTTGTGCAAGAAGAAGTTGTTGAGACATCAACTAGTGCAACCAGGTAAAAATCTGAAAGGAAGAAGAAAGCCTCTTTTTCCCCCACTCAACATTCATAAATATAGCCTTATAGAACGTGTGGGTGATCAATAACCCCTCCAAGCAAATGGCTATTCACGAATTTATCACTAGTAATAAGCGTAGCTTAGTTAGCCTGTTGGAAACTAAAATAGCTTTTAATAAGTGTAAGACTCTTCCTTTTGTCAAACATCATTGGCAGCTCATCACCAATCATCAATGTCATCATTATGGAAGGATCGTAGTTACTTTTGATAACTTTGTTCTTGATATCACCTCTGGGCACATCATTGATTAGCTCGTTCAGATGGCAGTACATCTCAAAGTATGAGGATCAGGTCATTCTATGCCACCTTCATCTATGTTCATGGTCATGGTTTTTAGCGAGCTTAACTTTGGAATGCCTTAAGGTAACTAGTAAATAGTATCCAGGATCCCTAGATCATCCTTAGAGATTTCAATTGCATACAATGGTTGCATGAGCTGATGGCGAAGCTTGCCAAGCCCAAACTTGTGAAGGCTTCAAAATATGCACTTGAGATATTGGCAAGGGCAGCATAATATTTGGAAAAAAATTGGACCGTGCTTTAGTTAATCTGGCTCTCTATGTCCCAATCTAGCAAGGCCAATTTTTACTTCCTCTAATATCTAATTAATCATAAACCATCTCATCTAATCTATTTCAAAAATGATTTGAATATAGTTACAGGTTTTGCTAATGTTGTCAATAAAAGATTGAAAACACTTGTTCAAGGTTTCAAAATGTTCACATATGTTCAAATCAAGTTAGAGACACTTATCTTAGGATCTCTCAAGCTCGACATAGGTTGGAATCTATTCAGAATTCTTTACATGCCTTACTAGGGAATGATCACCTTCAACAAATGGAATAAGGAGCTCTACTTATGTATAATACAGCTATGGAATACCACTACACCTTGCTCAAACAACATTCCTATATGCGATGTTTGAAAGAATGTAATAGATGCACCAAATTATTTCATGCCAAGTACTTTCTAGAAGAAATACCAATCATATAAACCAACCAGTTGATTAGAATGGTTGCATCATCTCTTCCCAGACCTCCCTTTCCTATGAGGTTGTTAAGCACTTCTGTTCTCATTATACATCGTCTCCTACTTGAAAATCTTCAGTTCATGTGCTTCAATCCTTATTCCTGACTCAACTATCTGCTTAAGACTAATCTTTTCTTCTTCAGCCTTTTACGAATTAGGACATTAGAGCGATCATGTTTTCCCTTAAGCCTAATAAGGCTCCAGGGCTAGATGGATTTAATGACTACTTTTTTCAGCATACTTGGAAATATACATGCATCATTTAAAAAAAAACATCCATGAATTCTTTTGATTTTGCAAGCTCTTAAAAGAGATCAACCTGAATTATATCACTATAATACCCAAAGTTTCAACTCCCAAATCCTTAGAGGAATATCATCCCATCTCATGTTGCAATTTCATCTACAAAATCATCTTCAAGCTGCTAGTTGATCAATTCAAATAGGCTCTCTTACCTCATATCCATCTAACACAAGGTGTTTATTTGGTCGGCCGATCTATTGGTGAAAATATATTATTATCTCAAGAGCTCTTCAAAAAATATGATAGAAAATACTCTAAGGTCGATAGTGACATTAAAATTGACTTTGATAAAGCTTATGACACTATTAAATGGCACCTTATACTGAATTCCCTACATGCTCTTAGTTTTCCTATTGAATTTATAGGCTGGGTTGAGTAGTGTCTCAGCACTGTTTCCTACTGCATCTTTGTAAATGGCCAACCTTCTAATTTAATTAAGAGCTTTAGAGGAGTTAGACAAGGTGATGCTCTATTCCTGTACTTATTTACCTTTGGAATGGAGATACCAATTCAACTTATAATCAAAGTAACTTAACAAGACACATCTTTTAAATAACACTCTAAATGCAATGATCTTCATATTAGCTCCTTGCCCTTTGCTAATGTTCTTATTATTTTTTCCAAGGAAAATCCCTCTTTAGTCAGTTGTTTAACGGCTGCCTTTAAGGCCTTCCAGGAACTATTAGGTTTGAAAATCAACACAAATAAAAGCCAGCTCTTTATTGCCAGAAGTGCTACCCTCATAGCCAATTGGATCTCCTCCATTATAGGTATCAAATTGAGCAAATTACCTATTACTTATTTAAGGCTACCAATATTATCCAAACACCTAACTCGAGAAAATTTCTTTCCCTTAATAGAAAAAAATTCATTCTAAACTTTCGTTTAGTGTAATAAGTAATTATCTACTGCAAGAACAATTCAATTGCTAAAATCAATCATCAACAACATGCATATACTAGTCTTCACATATCATCCTCCCTATAAATATCTTTAAAGCCATTGAAAAACTCATGAAATGATTCCTATGGTCTGGAGACTTATCTAAACGCCCCATGGACAAGATTAAATGGACTGACATATGCTTACCATTCAAGGATGGAGGACTTGGAATTATATCACCTAAACTCATGAACAAAATCCTCGTGGCCAAGCACATTTGGAGAATATTTAATAACAAAGAGGAATTATAGATTAAATGGATACACAACCATTATCTAAGCCAACAAAATTTTTGGGTAATACTACCTCGTTATGACTCCTCTTGAACAATGCTTTTCTTCCTTTAATTTCAACAATAAATTCAAACAGCTATCAAAATTAAAATTTAGTGATGGTACCATTACCTCTTTTTGGCATGACCATTAGCATGATCATGGTCCTCTCTCAAATATTCCTGACCTTAGTCCTCTTAAAGACGTAATTCCCACTCAATTTTAAGTTAATTAGGCTTTCAATGATCATCATCATGTCCTTTAGTATTTTGACGCCTCGGCTACTAAGGATGATCTTCTACAATACAGACTTCACAGCTTTTCTAAAGAAAAATATATTTGGATAACCCATCCTTCTAGATAATTTTCAAATTCTTCCTACAAGGATTTCCTTAGAATTTAATGACCAAAAGTTTGTTGCCATCAACTTGTTTAGTTTTAGCACTTTTTCCCAAGGAATCTATCACTCTTTGGCTCACGTTCCATGGTAGACTCAATATAGTGGATCACATATCTAGATTTTTAAGCACATTTCCTCTTTTCCCTCTTTACAATTACCATTAAAAAACCCACAACCACCTTTTCGTTGAATTATATTACTTCAGGTAAGTCTGGTTAATGATCCAAAGATTATGTTTCATTACTTCTTCCACTTCACACCTGCACGGTATCATGGATTGGCTTCTTCATTATAATTGGATGACTAAAACTGACCGAATTATCTATAAATTAGCAATTGCTAACATGAAACTATCTTTATTGGAGGTAACGTAATGACCTTATCTTTCGAAGCTCAACAATCTAAGTTGAAACCCTAATTCATCAAGAGCTCTCCAACATTTGTTTGCAAATCTTAGCCTACGACCTTCAAGACTCTTGAAGTGGAATGTTCAAGTCTAGATTGCAAATTGGCAACCGACCCCTAATCTCCTTCCCCTATGTCCTATTTTGAGCCTGGTTTTGTGATGTTGGTGCTTCTCTATGTTTTTTTTGGTTGTCCCTTTTGTTTTTAAGCTTTTATTTGTATTTTATTTTCCTGGGGCCTCTCCTTGTATTTGCTTTATTTTTAATTTAATTCCTTATTTTTAATTTAATTCCTTTAATTTGTTTAAAAATCAATAAACATATTTAAATCAATGAATAACCAAATTCTAGTTAATTGTGAGGGTATTAATTCTGACATGGATAAAATTCTTGGTCTTTATGCCTATTACTAATTCTCTTGAATGACAAAACAATAAGATAAGATCAATAGAGAAAGGGTGTAAAGTTAACTAAAGTTGTGTCTTAATTTTATAAAGATATCTTAAATTAGGCAATACAATCATTTTTAACTCATTTGAATTTTCTAAATCTGAAAACCTTATCTATACATTTTATTTGTTAATTTTTAATTGCATTTTGATTTCTTTGGCTATAATTGAAAGTGGTTTAGTTAGTTTAGTATATTTTAATTTAATTCATAAACCAATTTGAGTTCTCTAGATAATTGTAATTAGACTGATGTAGTAGCTACAAATAAATCCTCGTGGGATGATAACTTAGACTTAATTTAAATCCACTATATTACTTTTTGATAGGTATACTTGTCTTTATTTGGTCTTAAAATAAAATTGTATTA
This sequence comes from Pinacopodium congolense, assembly GCA_028565735.1. Lineage (NCBI taxonomy): Eukaryota > Viridiplantae > Streptophyta > Magnoliopsida > Malpighiales > Erythroxylaceae > Pinacopodium > Pinacopodium congolense. The sequence continues at coordinate 486 of JAOXYD010155418.1, read as the reverse complement.
AAAGAAATAGAGTAGGAAAGACCACAATAAATTTTTGATGCCATTGTTAGAGATTTTTAATAGTAATACTAGGAATAAATCGATGCCAATTAGATTAGATGTTGTTTTTATTTTTTTATTTTTGTTCTTTTTACTAAATTTTTGTTGGCTATTCTTACATTTTTAGTTAGGTTTTTTATTATTTTGGTTTGATTTTTGCTTAGTTAGATTTATTCTTGCTTTAGTTATTTTCTTAGCTATGTGTGCATACTTAGGCCCAAAAACCTTAGGAACTTGATTTTGACCTAGAGCTAGAAAGAATTATACGCAGATGTAGAAAAGATGCTCACGTAGGTATATATAATAAAGTATGAAATGAGGCTATCAATGAGGATCATTTAGAGGTAAAAATTGAATTTGTAAAGGTGGAATAATTTTGGCAATGATGTTTCAGAATTGCAAAAGTTTGCAATTCATATTTTAGTTCGATGCGCGAGAGTAATTGGA
>JAOXYD010155407.1:0-10394 GCA_028565735.1 Pinacopodium congolense | reverse complement strand
GAGGCTGGAGGGGGACCCATAGCATACAGAATCAATATTAAGAAATCCAAATGAATAGATTCATAGGCTTTTTTAAAATCAAATTTGAAAATGCAATTGTGATGACCGTTATCTATATGTTAATTTCGAAAAATCTCTTGAACCAACAAAATATTGTCTCTAATACAACAATTTTTAATAAAAGCATATTGGTTATAACTGATCATGTGAGTAAGAATGTGTTTAAGCCTATTTGCGATGAGATTGGTCTAAAATCAATAACACAGGAGGGATTTTCAGTCTTCTGGATGAGAGATATGAAGGTAGAATTAAGTTCCTTTAGAAGCTGACCATGATTAAAGAAATTCTGAATAACAGATGTGATATAATTCCTTATTATGTGCCAAGTTTTTTTGAAGAAACAATCGTTAAACCCATATAGACCAGGAGTCTTGTGGGGGTTAAAGGAAAGGAAAACATCTTTGATCTTAACTAGCGTAATAGGAGATACTGAGTTATAAGCTAACTCATCTGAGATAAAAGAGGGGAAAAGGGGACTAAGTTCTCGAACAAGGATGATCTTTCCTATTACCAATGGTCCCCTGGAAGAAATCTAGAAATTGATTTTAGATGTCTTCAAAATTCACTATACAGTACCCCCAAGGAGTTAATAAGAGAATGGATATTGTTCCTATTCCTATAGGAAATGATAGAGTTATGAAAAAACTTTGTGTTTGGATCTCCCTCTTTCAACTACTTGATACGAGACGACTGCTTATAGAAACTTTCCTAATCTTCAAGAGATTTAAAAAGATTTTCAATGGCTACTTTTTCATGATGAAGGAGATTAGGGTCATCTAGGCACACTTTTAGATGGTCTTGAATAAGGTTAAGGCCAGGCTGATTATTTGCAACTCGCAGTTTGCCTAGCTTGTCAGAATTAAGAGTTTTAAGAGCCTTTTTAACTATCTTCAATCTTGTGACCACACTATACATGGGGGTTTCCATTACAGGAGTGGCCCAAATTTCCTCAACCATATGGAGGAAATCCGGATGAGAATCCAAGAAGTTTGAAAAATGAAAAAGAGAGGCACTTTTACTTATGGCTATCGCAAGAGTGATTATAATAGGGGAATGATCAGAAATGTTGGGATTTTTTATTATGCATTAGGATCCCAAAAAGTTCATAAACCAATTTGGATTGATAAGGGTTCTGTCTAATTTCCTAGTGATGCAAGGTTTCCCAAGTTGTTTGTTAGTCTAGGTGAAGTTGGGTCCACTAGTATTAAGGTAAAAAAGAGAACACTCCTCAATATAGTTCCTAAAATCTCTCATTCCTAGGAGAGAATAAGAGCTGATTAGGACTGCATCATGGGATTGAAGAATGGAATTGAAATTTCTTGCAAGGAGCCAAGGGAAATTTTCCATAATCTGGGCTATGTTGCCTATGCTAGATTAAAGAATTTTTTTATGATTGTTATTGTTTAAGCCATAATCACAAGTGACATAGAAGGGGAAAGCACAATTGGTGTGCAACACTTCAAGATGAATGAGCTGGTCATTGATTTGTTAAGTGGAACAAGAATAAACATGAGGGTTCCATGCTAGAACTATCCTGTAATTTGAGGCATGGGAAAGGTTAATACAGAAAGACCAATGAGGGAATAAGGAATTGCAAATCCTATCTAAATGGGTGGAAGAATTGGCTCTAGTTTCAATTAAACACACTAAAGACACAGAAAACAACTTGAGATTACTTTTAATTCCTATTGTTTTTTTGCAGAACTAAGACCCCTAACATTTCAAAACACTAAAGACATTAAAAAAAATACTAAACCTGACACAAAGACCTAGATTACACGTAAATACGTCTTTGCCTTTCGACAAGACCTTCTATTATGTTTAATAGTGAAAGGGGCATTCTCTGTTAATGAAGAATTATTACAAATAGGGACCACTATATCATGCTTGATAACCAAGTCAGATTCAATCAATTTAAAAGGATTACTAAGATCTTTACCCATAGAATCTGATGGTTCTAGTAAGTGCTTCTCTTGAGTCTCCCGATCTCCCCTATTTTGGATCTGCTCCACTTGAGGTGATGCTTCCTTATACTTCTCAGCCTCCTCTGCAGTCGGGGTCTTTGTTAAAGGCTCATCATCCCTACCAGCTTCTTATGGATCATGCATCTTTAGAGCCAGAGCCTCTTGGTGAGAGCCTGCATCAAGCATCTTCCCTATTGGTATACACACTTTTTTTAAAAAATTTTGTTGATTCAGTTTCCATTCATACTCAATTCTAATTTCTTGGAAGGATAAGTCACGAAGCTCATTGTATCTTGCCAAGTTGAATCTATCAGGCCATGAATGATGTAGGTCTACTTCAACACACATTCTGGTATAACTCACCCTTGTCAGGTTAGCAGCTACTTAGTCCAGCATCAGAGGTTTACCTATAGAGTGAGCTATGCGGCTGAACCCCTCATTGTTCCAATATTCTCCAGGTATGTTATGGAAGCGTAACCAAATTGGAGTAGAGCGAATATCTTCATGTTTTCCTGCATTCGAGCTCCATTTCTTCAAAAACAAATGTCGTCCCTGAATATGCCATGAGCCCTTTTCCATAACAGTTTTCAAACCCTCCTCTGAGTTATACCTAACAGATCTATGAGTTACATGAGATATGATTAATAAATATTATCTACCTAATTTTAATTTTGTTGGTTTAATGAGCATACTCAAGAGCAATTAAATTAGAAGCAGATTTTACCTACTAGAAAATTATGTGATAATTTCTTAAATTAATAGTGAGGGCTATTAATTTGTTTAAAATAATGGAGGCAACCAAATTTATAATTGAAGTCTTAATCTTATTTTGTTGTCATGACATTTACCAATTTCTCGCTTACCTTGCATTTATATTATTTTGAGCAATATAATACCTTTGTTAATATATTTGACATATTGTAGTGACATTTTGAGTTGATTAATGTCTCATAAGCTTTTAAGGCATCATGTGAGATAGACGCCAACACCATGATAACACAATGAAATTGTTGCATAAAGTAGAGTTAAAAGGTATATTATCTTAAGGGAATTATTCTATTGAATTTAGGTTACTAAAAGCATAAATAAAGACTACAATTAAAGGAATTTCATATGATATGATAATATTTATCATTAGAATAAAATAATTTCACAATTTTTCTTTTCAATAAGCCATGAAAAGAAATAGGTTGTTGAGAAAAAGTAGTTAGTGCATGTTTTACAAATAGCTTATACTCATTGGATTAAGAGTAATCTATGCTTAAGATGAGTAGCATGAATGTAAAATTAGATAATCAATACTATTATTCTATACCATATTGATTAAGTCAATATGATGAAATCATAAAGTTACATATAAGGGTTTATGTATTATTTTGATTATGAATCATTTGGAATTTGTGAAACTCATTGGATTGATTAATGATCAAATCAACCTTTACTGAAAGGATGATTATGATATTAAATTGTTATAGATGACGTATATAATGTATGTGATGAGATAAAAATTAAAAGAAGGATAAATGCTTATATTTCATTAAGTGTCTTATTTTCAATGAAATATTGAGTTAACTCTTGAATAGTTCAAAGTAGATCAATTTAAGTAAAATTAGGATGAAACATTTCAATAAGATTAATGTAGTGAGTTGTACTTGGATTTTAATCGTTATCTAATAGGTAATGTGATAGGAATGAGTTTTATCTTATTTTTGCATGTAAATTAACTTAATTTCATTCCTATTATTGGTTCAAAAGTGCTTAATTGATGTTATATTATGCTTAATGAACAAGTTACCTTAACTATGGAGGAAAGAAAAAAAAGAAAAAGAAAAAGAAAAAGAAAAAACAAAGCAAAAGTAAGTTGAAAAGGGCAAGTCATGTTTAATACACAAGTGATTGCCCTCTTGAAACATATAAAAAGAAAGTTTTCAATTGGGGGACACTTTGAGGGATGACAACATTTTTTCAAGCTTGGAAAACAAAGCTTAAGGAAAGCTAAGCACTAAAACCTAGGGTAGAATAAGACAAGAAAGCTTAAAAGCTTTTTAGGAGTAAGACAAAAACGAGAAGAAGGTGGAGCTCTCCACTAAGTGATGGTTGGAGCAAAATATAAAAAAGTAGAGTGGAGCTTTCCATGGAAGTGGGAGACAACAATGTGGTTTAAAGATCTCCTTGGGATTGTCATTTGGTTTCCTTATATTATTCACACTAGCGGCGTTTTTTCTTGGAGTTTCCTTGTTGTTTTCATTTTGTTTTTCCATTGTCCTTCATTTCATTCGTATCTTTCGTTAGCTTTAGCTTTTCTTTTCATTTTCAAATGCTTATGTCCATTTCCGAATGCTTTGACTTTAGTTCATCAGTTTAATGCTTTTTATTGTAATAACATTTGATTTTTATGTTATTAGCTTTGTATTTATCAAGTATTAAATTGTGTGAAGTTTTATTTAATAGGTTTTCATTTATTTTTAATGTCTTTGGTTAATATATTGTTGATAGTTAGGATTTATGCATGTCCTTATGATATCAATCATTTAATGTCAATGCTTGTTCAATTTTTATATACTGGAATTTTTGTTTAAAGTGTTAGTTTGAGTTTTGTTGAATTAGGTTTTAGTTAATTGATTAATAGAATAAGTAACTTGAGTTTATATTAGATTAAGTGTTAAATTGTGATTTCCTTTTTGTGTTATGAATTTTCCAAACTTAGCTCATTCGACTGAGTATGGATTATTTTCATTTAATCTTTGTTTTAGTTGATTTAAACACGTGTGTCTAGATTCTTAAGGGCTTAAAAGTATAGGAGGGATGAAGGGATAATTAATTATGAGAATGTGATTAGGTTTGTATTGATTTGGTTCTTTAAAGCTTAGGTTGGTTGGAAACTTCGGTTAAATGTCATGAATTACGTATTATATTTAGACTTTATCACCCTTTAAGTAATTCCCTAATTTAAATGTTAGGATTGAGCATGTGATATGTAATTTTCCTTAGAGATTTTCGAAAATAACAATAGGCTAGTTGGATTTGTTAGGATACTTGACCAAATAATCAAGGGTCCCATACCTTTAGGTTCCACTTTATAAGTTTGTGTGTTAGTGGCCTAAGTTAGTCATTCGTTATCACCTAATGCATTTTCACTATTAAACTTAGAGAGCTTATTTTAGGTTATAATGGAGATAGGGGTATTTCTAGAGCCTTTTAGATTTACCTAAGTTAGAGGAACTGAGGGTTTGAGAGCTTATTTAAACCTATAAGCTAGCACCTTGGCTAGAGCACCTTTTTATCTAATGTCGATGATCAATAATTATTCCGGAATCTCAATGATACCTTCATCCCATTTATTTAATATTGTTAATATTCTTTTTGTGTTTTTTTTTTGTGTTGGTATCTTGATTGCGTTTATTACATCTTAGTTTAGTTTAGTTTAGTTTTCATCGCATCAGGGGTTTTTGTTTTTTTTTCTTTGCAGTATTTGCAATAGTAGAACCTTCTAGCTCCCTATGGATTTGAAACTAGCTCACCCTACTACACAGTTAGGTAGTTAGGTTTATTATTTGATAATTGGGGATAGGCTATCAGAATGTAATTCTTTATTATTGACTCTTTAACTAAATTTCATAATAGCATGGATTGAAGTGAGGCGTTTGACAATATGTGATATTGAGCCATGAAATGATTACTTTATCACAGTTATACCTTGATATAACTTACTTTCTATTGTTCCATTCAAATTGATTAATATGATTTCATATGAGATGTGGAATGGTATGACTCTAAAAGAGTTAACGTTAATGATTTTGGGATTTAATGCTTAGTTGAAGCATATATTATCTAATAAATTTAGAACTGTTTAGATAATTAAAAGTTATGAGATATTCAAAAGGTTGGATATAATCTTACAAACCTATTAAATAAAAATGTTTAATTCAACGAGTACCTATAAGGAGAATAATGTTGCTCTTTGGTTATATGATTATGAAAATTGGATTGCTTTTAAATGATTTTACTTTGAAAACCAACATGATTAAGGCAAGTGTACCTATTAAACACGTAATACAGTGTAGTAAAATTAAGACTTAGAATATCAATCCCACAGGGAAAAATTTTAATTATTAGGTTATTTAGATCACAATTATCTAGGAAAATCAAAAGAATTTGATTAAAAGCTTAAATCAATGGTAAATTACTCTAACTTGGCTTCAACACTTTGAAAATAATTTTTAATTGCTTTAAAAAATGTATGAAATTACCAAACGTGAAAAGTAGCTAAGGATTTGGTGATTGATAATTTAATTGAGCTTTAAACGATTTTAAGGTCTGATTTAGAGTTCCTTCACAAATCTAAAACAAAGATTTGCTAAGACTTTGCTTTTTCTCTATTAATCTTAATTTAAAGTTTGGTTATGCCTTAAATTAAGTTAATAGGCTTTAACTTAAGAATTTGATTTCTAGATTTACAGTCTCAGATCTCTAACTCTCACAAAAAATCAAGGTTTGGTCATTCATTGATTAATTTGTGTTTTTCACTAAGTTTTCCAACAAACTAAGATGATTTCTCAAGCTTAGATTATCTTTAACACAAATTATAAGTGACCAGCTTAAAATTAGATCTTTCAGACCCTTAATAAAAAAAAACTCACACCCTCTTACATGCTTTTAAGCTCTCTTAAATCATAAATACACCAATCCTTAGCAATAAAAAAAGATTTAGCCATATATCTTGATCAAAACATATAAAATATACAAATTAAGCAACATGCCTTCACAAATCTGAATTTAGAAGCTAAAAAATAATTTTAAAGTTTAGAAAAATATCCAAGGAAAGCTCATGGACATTTCTTAATCTCCCAACTTAGTTCTGGAATCCAGCATAGCTCTTAAGTCAACATAATATTGCAGAAAAATCAAAGAACATTTAAGAATATAAGCTTTAGAACAATAGCTTTGATTCATCTTAAAATGAAACAAATACATAAAGATCATGAGTTAGAAAGCCCTTGAATATGATCCACAAACTCAGATATATGTCTAAGTTACAAGCTTCAACAAATAGAAACTTAGAAAACATACTAGACTTGAATTGAAAATGTTTGAAGCTATATAACTACTTAGAGAAAAATGAAGAGAGAATGGAGAGCCTCTATCTCAACTTTAGATCTGATTATGCTTGATTAAATGCGTTTCCTTATTATTTTCTTTTGTTTTTCAACTCTAGCAGACTCCCACTTGACACTAGAAGACAACAACATTAATAAATATCACACCCAAGTCGCAATTGTGGAGAATTGAGGTGGATATGTTTGTCTGATCTCTAATGTAGCGGGCTGACTCGAGGCAATAAGACTCCTTAAGTTCGTCGTATTGATCCCAAATCATTGCTCTAATATGGAGGTCTTTAGTAGCAATACGGGAGTCTAGCTAGTCCCACATATTGGTCCTAAAATGTGACAATTTGACTCTTTTCTTGCTCTAATCTTCATTTAATCTCCAATTCCTACAACTTAAACGTTAATAAACATTAATTGAATATTTAAACACTAAGTTAGGGTTCATAATTTAATAAATAATCAATCAAACCTCAAGCAATTTGACACCTAAAAAATAATTCTCAAGATAAGTAGTGGGAGTAAGATAAAGTTTGAAATAGCTAAAATCTCTTATTATGACATCCAAATGGAACTAGTACCTTTATTTGATACGTGTGTTGTGTAATTGGAAGATTAATAAATGATGACATATTCAATTTCATAGTGAATTCAATTAATTTGTTTTAAAGATGACTATGGATTTATTTTGTCTATAAGAAGGCCAGTGAGAGTATAGTTATGAGTTTTAGTAGAAATATGTAATGACATATGACTCATTAAGAATAATAATTCATATTTTTAATTGTTAAAGGTTTGGTAGTCCAATAATAAATTTTGATTAGATATGAAAAGGTAACAACATAAATTCTAAGAATTAATATCTATAGAGATAGATGCAGGAGTTGCTTATCTATACTAATCTAAGTACATAGATAATGTGCTAAAGATGTTTAGAATTTGAGATATCTAATACTTATGAAGTATAAATGGTATAAATCATGTCCATTATTCTTCTATAAGTTGATATTTAAGTTTAGGTTTTAGGACTTCAGTTTTAGTTTGACAAAGAATAGAAGTAAGTCCTAATTATAGTATAGTTACTTAGAACATTATTATTTGAATTGGAAATGTTCCAAGGTAATAATGGTTTCTAGTCATGCCCTAATACAAATTTCATTTAGTATAAATGATTGCTTAGGTCATAATTTTTTTTTAATGAACTAGGTGTATTTCTTTGCATTGTTCAAACAGTAATAAACTGTAGAACATGAGAGCTACTAGGAATGCAAAAGGGACTACATACCTCTCAATGATTCAAGGATATATTTTGGAAATTCCTCTTAATTATAGGGATAATTGAGATAAAAGTTATAAGGCTTAAGCAAATACTCACAAAAGAGAATCTTGTAGAATTCTCTTGCTAACTGTTGTTCTAACAATAGCATAATCACTATATGATGATATAGTATGCAATACTTAAGTGAATGATATAGTGTCAGTCAGAAATTGTTGGTTTATGTCCTACAGCCAATTGGTTGGTTGTAGATTTATGACATAATTCGTTAAAGTGTATTGTTTATTTTATACATAATTACTTATTTAACTAATGTATAAGATAAAATCTACATGAAAAATATATAGTACAAATGAAATTATAATGGAGATCATAATTATGAGATTCATATTCTAATTAAGTATTGTCCCTAAATTGTTTCTAGTCATATCTTTATTAAGATTGGAAATTAATATAGTAGAAAAACTAGCACACATTATATTTTTCTTTAGGAAGGAAGTAGTCAATCTCATAGACTAAAGTATAAAGATACTTACACAAATGTGTAGTTTCTTATTATAGAACAAGTTCATTGAGCTTACTTGACCTAATATGAGAATTTGGATAGACTGTAGATTACCAAAGTTGTCTTGTATAAGGATCATTATGTTTCAGAACTAATTATGACCTTTTTTAATCATGGATAGTTCACTAGGTAGTCATTAGATATAGTAAGAAATATATGGAAGTAATTGCATGATCAATACAGGTTTTGTCACCTTGAAGTAATCAGGGAAATGTTTCTTTATTCTTAATTAGTATTGATTTAAGAAATCATTGGCCAAGATGGAATGACAATTTAAAAATAGTTTTCAAATGTCATTAACAAAATCAATTACTAATGGTATAAAACTAAGATGATTGGACTCAAATAGAGTAGACACTAATTCCATACTTTATATCTAATTCAAACATTTTATCATGAAAGGATTGAATTATACATAAAAATCATGCACCGATAGGTTAAGTTAAAACTACTTTGACATTCCTAACATTTGGGTGGTCATGATATGTTGTTAGACACTAATCTTGATTTATGATTATAGATTATTTGATTATAGAATTAAAGATAACTTAAATGGATTTTTAACTTATTTAATTGTTATTATAAATTAGAATTAGAATTTATAATCATTTCTAACGTATTAAGAACTTAATGAGTCGCATATATAGATCAACTGAGGAGAGTAAAATTAATTAAGTTGGATTTAATTGTGAAGTTTTAGAAACTTAAAGGTTTAAATATATGATATTTGATTTTTTAAGATTAAATAATAATTGTAATTAAAATGAAACTTTAATAGTAATTTTTTTAATTTTAATAATAAGAAGATTTTATGCTTTTCAATATAAAAGGGGAAAAACATAATAGTAGTTAGGACTTCTCATTTTATTCCTCTAAAATATTAAGTTTCTCTGAAATTTGATTTATAGATATAGTTAAAGGTTAGAAATGTGTGCAACTAAGGTGGTTCTTTCATTATAATTCGAAAAGACAAAGATATGGATTAAGTTTCACAATAAGATATGAATTTAGATTCATACTTTATTATGCTTTTGATTTAATCGTATTATAATTTAAAGTGATCTCGACTTATGGGAAATCTAAGAATTTTTTTTTACTTCTGTATATGCCATTCGATCACGCCATGATTTCCCAACAGAACAGTCGATAATATCTAATGGCTATTTTTTTGGGGAAAAGATACTTTAAGTTTCAAAGACTTTTTGATCCCCAACAACTATTTTATGTAACTAATGATTAGTTGAGCTTTTAAATACTATATATATATATATGTCCCCAAAGCCTTTCATAATAATTTTTATGCAAGTTTATGAAAGATTGGAGATCAAAAAGAGAGATTCACAAAAGCTATCATAGTTTCATTGTTACTTTTCTTTCAATCTTTGTTTTCATGTTTAAATATGTTTATAATGCTACAAAATTGC
>JAOXYD010155386.1:0-10394 GCA_028565735.1 Pinacopodium congolense | reverse complement strand
CTAATGAGTTAACAAAGTAGTTTGAACTTAAGAACTTGTTTTAGAATAACATAATTTTTTTAAAATTTTAAAATTTAATATGATATCAATCTATGTCAATGATAGGTCATTATAAAAATGTTTAAATTTATCTCCCCTAAATATCATCATTACGTTGTGAGGAAATGTCTTAAGTTTTTTTGATAAATCACCAATGTTATTAAAAAGACCAAGCTACTAAAATAGTGATTTAGGATTAAGAAAAAAATTCTTATACTCGAGATGTTTGCACTGTAAACTAGGTTACAATATCAAATAAAGAGAAAGTCCTATTAGTTACAACTTAAAGATCAAGTAGCGTATAACATATATTAACAACCTAGCAAAATCTATGGGCATTTATAAACCTCATTGCATTCAAAGTAAATCTCTCTATCTTGACATTTCAACTAAAGAACAACTTGAATAAAATATTTATGTAAAATATCATCTATACAAGATTGTTATCTTGCAAAATATCACCTATTTTATGTTTTCTATAGTCCCTCATTTTACACGTCCTTGAAAGATGATTCTTCACTCTAAAAATAACTAATGATCCAAGCTAAGTAGGGCTCAAACAAAATCAAATATTTTCAAAACTTTGGTCTATATTACTCATGCAAACTTATAATAAAACAAAATATGGTCTTGTATTTCAATTAATTCACAAAAATCGTAAAAAAAATATTATTTTCATTTATCACATATGTTTCCAATAAGAGTGTTTTATATGCAACTCTCCTCTTAAAAGTCAACCATGTAAAAAAATTTATTTTAGGAACAGCAATTGTAGACCATATCCTTTTAAACTCGCATATCCTATTTTATTCATATCTCATCTTTACCCAAGACTTCGCTGTGTAAATTGACCTTGTTGATTCTTAAGATAACCGATCAGATTCATTTATCACCGGCACAAAATCTTGAATGATTTACGATATTTATACCAATTATTGTTGTTCGTTTTTGCCTCAATCTCTGTTTCTACCTAAATTTCTAACATATATGTCCCGTATGATCTTGTTAGTTTAGATATATTGATTCAAGAATTTTATTCTTCATACTTGACAATGTAAATAATCTTGAAAATAAATATCTTAACACACCATGTGATTGTCAATTATCCAACTAAAATCTAATTAAACTCCCATCCTTAGCAACAAAAGCGCAATTATTGATAAAGATGTTCCATACCCCATCATCATTATAACATAGTTTCTAGATTTCTCTCCATATATGAGATAATTTGAGAAAACTCTTATGATTAAACTCATGTCAATTACGCAATAATTCATTAGAACTCATAATTTTTTCCTACATATTCTCATGACTGTCACTGATAATCTTTCATACACTTTTTAATAATAAAGATTGATATCTAACATGTAATTATATTAAACACAAACCCCCCTGATCATAAGGTAAATAAATATCCTCTCATGCCACTTTAGAAAAGGCTCTCTCATCTATTTTGTCATTCTATAAAAATTGCCTAATTAACTTTTTTAATAGTTTATGAACATTTTTAGGCAACACATACATAAATATGAAATCAATAGGAATACTAAATACCACTGATTTAATAAGAACCAATCTTTCGGTCATTGATAGCAACTTTCCTTTCAAATTCGTTAGTCTACTTTGGATCTTCATAACTATTAGCTATTAATCATTGCATTATAACAATTTTATGGACAATAGTAATCCTAAATACTGAATTGATAGTTTTTTCACTTTGTATCCCACAACTTGAGCCTCTTGAATCACAAAACTATCAGGTAAATCTATCTTCATAAGTGAACTTTTATTGTAATTAATTTTTAAACATGAGATTACCTAAAAACATTGTAGAATAGACAAGAGTACTTTGATCATAGTCAGATTCACTAGGTAAAAGAGCAAAGTATCATCCGCAAATTGTAATAAAGAAAACTCCATATTATTATATCTCACCCTTAATAACATCTCTCCACTGCAATTACAAATAAGAAAGACGATAAAGGATCTCCTTGTCATACTCTCCTCTCCATTTTAAATTCCTTTATTAGACCCACATTAACCAAAACGGATGTTTTAACTGTCTCTAGTATATATTGTACCTAAAATTTCCATCTCTGGCCTAAACCCGTCTCTTTCATCACACTTATTAGAAATTTCCACGAGATACTATCATATGCTTTTCTAAAATCTAGTTTCAGAATGAATCCACCATTACCATCCTTGTTAATATAATGAATAATCTCTAAACTAAACATAGAATACTCATGAATGTTTCTATTTTAGACAAAAGCATATTGCATCTCTGAGATTAATTTTGACATCAAGGGTCTCAATCTCAAGGTTAGGACTTTAGAGACAAGCTTCATTAACCTTGGGTAAGCTAATTGGACAAAAATCTTTCATTTAGTAAGCCCTATTATTTTTGGTACTAGGAAAACAAATATTAAGTTCAACTCCTTTGATAAAGTGCTTATAAAATAAAATTTATGAAAAATAATAACCCTCACCTTCAATTACTTCAGACTCCAAAAATAATTATAGAAATAAAAATTAAATCCATCAAGACTCGGTGCTTTATTATCACCAAAGATAAAAAGAGCTGCATGTATCTCCTAAACACTGAACTCTTTTTCAAGATCAACCACATCATTCAAATTTAACTTATAAATCCTTGAAGTACAAAGCATATTCCTTTGTTTCTGAGATAAAGTAACATAATAATCCTAAATTTGCTCCATAATATTAGAAGAATGAAATTAAAGAGTATTATTAACTTGCACCTAGGATATATAATTACGTCTAGTATGAATGGAAGTCACCAAGTAGATAAAGTTGTATTCTTATCACTCAAGATGTTGAACTTTACATGGGACTTTTGATGCCACAAAGTCTCCTATTTTCGTGACAAATTACAGAACTTTTGTCTAATTATATCCTTCTGAGTCTATTCCTACTATGTTAATTCTCTTAAATTAGTAATGTGTCTAAAAAATTAAGTTCTTGTTGTAGCTGTTCAACCTTTTGGCCTAAATCACCAAAGAAAAACTTATCTCTTAATTGCTACAATTTCATCACCATAGACCTAGACATGGAGGTCACTATTTGTTGCCACAAATTCTCTAAAAAAATTTTAAATAAAGGATGTTCCATACATTTATGGAATTCAAAGGTTTTGGTCCCCAATCAATCTTTACCTCTGAATTGAAAACTAGTGGAACATGATTTAAAAAAAACTTTTCTCTAGTTATTAACATCATCTATAGCCATGATTGAAACAAGAATGGAGACACAAAGCATCTGTTAATCCTTGACTAAACTTACAAATTACTTAAAGTAAAAGATTTTTCATGTAGCAGCATTTCGAGCAAGCAATAAATTTTGAAAATTGTTGGATCGAAGGAGTAATCCTATAACAAGTATTATGTTCACCAATATATAAAACTTGATTAAATTCCCCTACTAACATAACATACCCTTGAAAAGACAATATTTGTTACAACTTATTCCATAACACCATTCTCTATTCAGCTGAATTAAAAGTATAAATCAAAGTAAATTTAATCAACATGTTGTCCCACATAAACTCCATCGACATTCATCATTCACCATTTTTCAATTCCCTAACTTGTGACTGTATTTTATTTCAAACCAATAGAATTCCACCTGATTTACCAACAGGTGGTACCAAACCATAATTAAAATCACTATTTGGCCATAGACATCATACTATAAAATTATTGACATGCTCTTTCTTTGTTTCAACTAAGCCTATAAACATCGCTTTATTAATGCAATAAAAATTCGTAATAACAAACTGTTTCTTACTTGTATGTAACCCTCCTCTACAATTCCAAAAAATTAAAATTTAATGGAGACATAATAATTAATTTACCTTAAACTAAAAACTCATGTAAACAATCAGCTCTCTTCTTGAAAATCCTGACCTAGATTATCACTAATTATCTTGATTACCTCTATTTTAAAAGAAGACTTAAACAAACTCAACTAAATTCCTACATCTCATGCATCTTCCACTAACTTAGTTCGACTTATAGAAGCTTCTGTCATCTCCTATCCGTTTGTCTAATTTTTATTATAGTTCTGAATACACATATCTGAGATAGGATTTAAAGTTGAAGAACACGTTTGAAACTGCCCCTATACACAACTTCCTTATATTTTCTCGATTTCCATATATCATTCCTTCTAATTGTAATAAACAGGCTGCTTAATGTAAGATATGTTGACTTTATTGTAGCTTCTACCTTATGATTCTGCATTTGACTTTCTCTTGGTATAGAATTTCTAATATTCACACTCACCTCCCTATAAGTATCCACAATTAGTTGATTTGGGCTCACATTGCCCTATACTGAGAGATTCTAATTCTCAATTTGTGCTTCCACTACATCATCCTTTCCTACACTTTTTTCTCCCATCTACATAAATCCTTCGCCCCATTGTTTATTGAATAAATCGTTATGCACCCACTGGAGAAGGCCACTTAAACCATACCTCATTCAAACTCAATAAATCAACACCTTCACCAAATTCTATAAACTACACGTTCAGTAAATTTTTTCCTTACATCATCTCTTTGTTTACTGCCATATTAGTTGTGAAATTAATCAGAGATGACAGTGCTAAAATAAGGATAGTAGGTAAATCCAATCTAGTACGGGCCATTATATCTGGATAGATGGTCACAAATGTCTCAAAGTGATTAGTTAAGGATTTAAAGAATTTCTTATTCCATAAATTATATGGGACACCAAAGAAATCAATCCACAACAGTCTTTCTTTAGTGCATTGTAAAGGAGACCACTATAAAAATTGTTCTAACATATTAAACAAAATAGGTATCTTTTCTTCCACCAACAATCTAGCCACTACCCTAGATTTAAAAGTGATCAACACCTATTTAGATCCCGAAATTGATATATTATCAAACCCCACTTCCCTTTCAAGGAGTTTCTTTTTAACCAATAATAGCTGTTTTAGATTATATATTATCGCAATTAACGAGCTAGTCAACCACGGTGCAACCACTTACGTCTTCAATATCTTCACATTCTTTTCACATTGAATCACTTATACATATGTGGGATTATCTATATAACTTGGATAATGACGTCTAGGGATCTATTGCATTTGCTTATATTGATCATTTATATATCGTTGCTGTGGTCGCCACTGATTATTCTTCCTTAAGGGGAATCATGCGTGGAAGGCACGAACATGATAAACACCAATAACGATGGATCTAATGTAACGCAATGCTAAATTAAAATTTAGTTTTTTGTTAAGATATGCAAACCCAAATCTACGTCCTTTATTATTATGTTTAGCAGCTACATATACCTGTGCCTTGATTCCATAACGAGATAGGATTTATTGAAAGTTATGCGATTGCCAATTTGGCAGTAAATTCTCCATATAAATTCGAGCAAGCTAGCATCCGTTTGATGAGGATGGGTAAATTGAGATGTTAGATTGGTAGATCTCGTGTGAGTCATTTTTAATCTCAATATATGTTCTTCTTTAATTTCGTTGACAGTTATACCCTTTTAAGACTTTTTGTCAAACATCTAGTATGTAAGTCTCACAATGTCCAGAGATAAACTGAAGATTTGTTATGCCAAACCCAAATATATCTTTCATAAACCAATAACAACTGATTGAATGCCCCCATTTCAAATTTTAACTATATCTACTTGAACAAGTTTACTTAAGCAAGTTTTTTGTTTGATCCTTTCTTTAAGGCTCCTCAGAACTTTAACTAACTGATTTAATGAGGTTTAATGAGGTTTGGTGTTAGAACAAAGAAGGAAAAGTAACAAGTGGGCACATGGCGTCCTTCTCAATCTCCTGCAAAGCTCTCGCCATCAAAATCAACCCTTAAGAGATGAATTCTAGTATGCCTGTTAAAAAAAAAGAAAATTGTGGTATGTTATGTTTTAGTCTAAACTCTTTATTAATTGTGTTTGTTAAAAATTAGAAAATTATGGTTTGTTATGTTTCAATAAGTGATGCGGTAAGAGGGGTTCCATACTAATTTGATTTTGTTGGTTGTTAAATTCTTAATTAGAATTTCTTATATTATTTTAGAAAGTAGTTCATATTTATTCAATGCCTCAATTTTATGTCTTTATTTAAGTGGTTGTATAAATTAAAAAATAATTGAGAAGGTCTTAAAACTATTTAAATTCCCTTAGCAAGGCAAGGCAAGACAAGACAAGACAATTATATTAATAGATGTATATATATATTTCTTTTGACTAAACATCAAATTCTCAAATGTTAAATTTAAAATTTGTTTAGTTTATAAGATTAGTTTGATAAAATTTTATTTTTGAATATTTTAATGCTATCAAAATATAAGAATACAAAAATTTAGATGAATAGAATCTTAATAAAAATCAATAATGCCTAATAATTTAATTGTCCTCTAATATATATAAAGTTTAAATGAATTGTCTTTTTTTTTTCTTGAAATGAGTTGCATAGTTAATTTGACTATAATATTAATAATAGATTAATAAATTTATTTTTATAATTATTAGTTCTATTTATTTAAAAATTAATTAGAATAATTTTCATAACATAAAATTTTATTCAAATACTATGAAATACTAAAAGAACTTAAGTATTGATAAAATATTGATAATTAAAATACAGTTTTTAATGTTTTTAATGTTGTGCACGTGTTGTCAAATGGAATAAACATTAGATTGTGGACTTCAATTCAAATTTTGATAACATATTAATCATTAAATATACCCTATAACTTTCTTTTTTTTAATTAAATTTCCATGTTGTATAAATGTACTCAAACGGATTAGAATGTGGACTTTAATTCATATTATGGTAAAATATTAATCATTAAAATAAGCCTTTTACCTTTTTTTATAATTAAATTTACGTTGTGCAAATGTCCTCAAGTGGAACAAATATTAGATTGCGGACTAATTGGGCGATGTTGTGAGCCTAAAACAACTTGGGTCAGAGTTAAAGGCTACAGCAAGGCTTCTCACTCTGAAATAGAGCTCATCTAGATCCACAGTTTGGAAAAAACCATTTCTGATAAATCCATGAGGATTCTAGGAACCTGTTAAGCCCAATGCTTTTAGTTTGTAACATTTTATACGACAACTTAAAAAAGAAAATTCAGAATTTATTTAATTTTAAAATAATAGTCCGAATTAAAAAAATTGATAATTAAACTTGCAAATTTTTTTATTTAGTACAAAAATAGCTTACCATTAATATTTTCGTTAACAGTATTGACATAATATACACGGTAGCATAGAACATGTGAACAATTACCGTGGTTTAATGATTTAAAAAAAATTAAAAAAATTAGTTAGACATTGTTTAGTTTCATTTCTATTTCTATTTTTTATTTTTTATTTTTTAAAGCATAGAAACCAAATAAAACAATATAGAAATTAATAAAAATATCACATTAATACCGTATAAAAATTAAAAAATAATATATAAAAAATATATAATTTAATATAAAAATACAAAAATCACAACTAAAAATTATAATTAACAACCTAACTACACGTGTTGTTAACATTTTATGGTTTTTGTTCTTAAATATTAACACTATAGTCCTCATTTTTAGGTTTGGTCGTTCCTACTCCAGATCTGCTGCTCTTTTTTTGGATTTACTTATCTCTTTCCAGTATTGAGAGAGATTTGTATTCTCGAGGTCCTTTTCTTTGAGCTACACCAAATGATGAGCTTTGGGTCCTGTAGGCCACTATTTAAAGTTGCTTTCCAGCCTTCTTAATCAGTCTGCTAGTTCAACTTGATTTGCAATCAGATAGAACTCAGTTATCTATTTCAAGACCTATGGCTTCATCAGACTTCGTGTTCTCTAATTCCTCGCACAGACAATGTGAAAATCACTATGTCCTCTCTAAGGTTATTGTTAGAATGTATAAATATTATAGATAATATAAAATATGCAAGTTTAAAGTATTTTCGTATTGAATAAGACAGTTTTTATAATAATATTTTGCGTATTTCGTAATAATATTCGATGTATCTCCATATTTTTTCAATAATTAATATTGTACCATGTATGCAGAAAATTATAGATATGCACTTTTGTGTACATATAGAAGTTTATGAAGTTTTGTAAAATACAAAACCTTAGCAATAAAGTTCATATCACTTTTTTTAATATCAATATCCTTTTCAATTTATTGATGATATTAGAATAGTAAGTCCTATCTCTCTCACATTCTTTTTGTTGTTTATCCCTTAAACTCTTTTATTTGACATGGCTAACTCCTCTTCTAATTCTTCAAAAGAGTTAGTAGTTACATCGTTTGGTGTTATGGCTAAAAATGATTCTAATACCTCTAGGTGAGTTTTGTATTGTTAAATAAATTTAACTATTTACCTTGGTTATGAGTAATCACTATTACTCTTGATGAAAGATCAAAATTAGGGTTTATCAATAGTAAGGAAAAAGCCCCAAATTTTAATTTACTAGAATATGAAATCCGATTATCAAAGGATCAATTAGTGGCTCTTTAACTTAATGGAGCGTCATCTTGCCAAAATTTTCACTTATTCTAAGCTATCTTCCTGAAAACTCTTATAAGTCTGTTGGAAAATTTTAAAAATCTATGGGTTTAGGTTTATTAACTTCATACGTTTGACTCAAATGTTTTACGTAAACTAAGGGTAGAAGATCAAATATTTCAATTACTAGAAAGCATTAGCCCTGAGTATAAAGATTTAAGGTGCCATATTTTTTTAAATGCTGAACTTCCTTCCTTGAAGAGTGTATGTATAACAATCTAACGCGAAGAAGTTCATAGAAAAGTTATGCCTCGTAGTACTAGTATACATGGTTTAGATGCTCGTGCCTGTGTCACTAATCAATCATCTGACGAAAAGAATTATAAAATCAAGTGCTCAAATCTCAAGTGTGAACAATGGAAGTCTCAGGAGATTCAATAGATTGTTGTTGGAGTCTTTACTTAGAACCAATACCTAAATCAATGAAGGATAAAACTGGAGGCAAGAAGAAGCGATAAATCACACGTTGCGACATGTAATACTGAGTCTTTCTCCTCAAATATGCTACACTACTTAAATAGTTTGTAAGTTATCTGTAGGAAAAACATGGACTGGAAGTTCTAGATGATGCTAGCAATCCAAAACTAGATGAGTCTGTTACATTTCTTAATAAGTTTGCTAGTTTTTTAACAGATGCCAACTCTGAAAACAATTAAGGTTTTTTTTTCTATCTTTATGATTACTTTAGATATTAGTACTTTGTATGATTTACGAATTGTAGATTCTGTGCCATTGATCGTATGTCTAATAAATTAAATAATATTTGTGATTATATTTCCTGTTCAACTTCTATCTTTGTTTCTATAACTAATGGGAAATGTGCTCCTGTTTTAGGTAAATGAAAAATTAAACTAGTTTCTACGATAGAACTAAAAGTTCTATATGTTCCTTTTTTTTTTCATTTTAGCTACTTATTATCTGTAAGTTAATATCTTCTCTTTATTATTAAGTTATTTTTACCCCTTACAAGGTTATTTTAGGACCTCGTCACTGAGAAGACGATTGGTGAAGGTTTCTATTTACATGGGCTTCATTATTTCTTTTTTGACTCTTGTATTGCAAAGAGTTTATAAGAAGCTTCCATTTCTATTAGTGAGCATTCCCTATTTCATCGGTGTTTGGCATATCCATCAAACTTCGTCCTTAATAAAATAGTTCCAAGTTATTCAAAAGAGGTTCATAACTATGAAATTTGTTATTATTCTAAGTCTACTAGGATTCCTTTTAATCCATTTATGTCTAAAACTACAAAAGTTTTCGAACGTAGTTATTTGGATGTATAGAGATCTTTCTTTATCTCTCTTAATGGTTTCAAATATTCTATCATTTTTATTGACAATTTTTCAAGGATTACACGGGTTTAGCTATGAAAATCTAAAGGCAAAGTATTTAGTTGATTAAAAGACTTTCACATATTGATTACTAATTAATTCTTTTCTTCCATTAAAATTCTTCGATCTTATAATGCATATAATATATGAGCCATGACATGGGAAACTACTTAATCTCTAAAAACATAGTGCGTTAAACTAATTGTGTAAATATATCCCAATAAAATGGCATTGCTGAATGCAAAAATTGTGATTTACTGAAGCAAACTAGATCAAAATGAATGTTTTAAAGTCTTTTTAGTCTTATTGAATTATTATTCTACTTATCTTGTTAACTGATTACCCAATTAAGTACTGGATTTCAAATTTCCTATTGAAGTCTTATAGGATTAAAAAAATCATATTTTTCTCACTTGAATATTTTTTGATTCACTTGTTTTG
>JAOXYD010155385.1:0-24124 GCA_028565735.1 Pinacopodium congolense | reverse complement strand
AGCAGAGGCATTGATATTAAATTATATAAAGTTTAAAACATATATCTTCTTAATATATTTACATGGGTTTTGCTAGCACAAGAAATCCTACTTAATTATCACCTTGATAATGGTTGCATTGTTGTACATTTAAAATTAACCTTAAGAAAGCCTATGGTTCCATTCATTGGGACTTTGTTATCTAGGCTCTTCAAGTGATGTCCCTCCTACTTTTACTTAGTGGATTTATGAGTGTATCTTGTCCTCATCTGTTGCAATCCTAGTTAATGGAGAACCAACCCCTTTCTTTAAAACTACTTGTGACCTAAAGTAAGGAGGCTCGTTGTCCCACTACATGTTCATCATCGATATGGAAGTCTTTATGCAAATCCTTCATTTCTATATGTCCTCCCACTTTAAAATTTCCTACCACTAGAAATGTGAGAAACTCAAGCTTAGTCACCAATATTTTCCTGATGATTTGCTCTTGATTTGTAGGGCTAATTCACCTTCCATTAACACCCTTTTTCAAGCCCTTACACTATTCTGCTCAATATCTGGCCCATCCTTAAATCTCCTTAAAAGCGAAGCTTTTATTGTTCAATCCTCTTCCCCTCTTCCTGTCTTAGTGAGGCTGTCGAGATTCCCTCTTGGCGCCCTCCCTGTCAAGTATCTAGGCCTTCCCCTTATCTCTTCTAAACTAACCAAAGTTGATTGCTCTCCTCTCCTAGATAAAATTGAGAAAAGCATTCTATTTCGGACCAACAAATCCCTATCCGTTGTAGGTAGGCTCCAACTTATTAATTCAATTTTAAACTCTTTCCATGTCTTCTGGTCTTCCCTTTTTGTCCTTTCTTTCGGTAGTATTAAAGAGATGGAGAAAAAAGTGAGGAACTTCCTTTGGTCCGGATCCTTAACCTCTAGTTTAAAGTAAAGTGGGAGGAGGTCTGCTAGCCTAAGTTAAATGGCAGCCTAGGTATTAAGCTCCTTAAACCTTAGAACAAAGTTCTCCTTGCTAAGAGGATCTAGATTCTATTTTCTTATGTAGAAGCCCTCTGGGTGAGGTGGGTTCATAGTGTCATCCTAAAAAATAAAAGTTTCTGGTATCACTCCCATTCTTTTAAGGATCCTTGGAGTAGGAAAAAGATCTTGAGGACTAGAAATACTTTCATTCACAAGTTCAAATTTAAAGTAGGGAATAAGGAGGTTGTATTTCTATGATCTAACCCCTGGCACCCAATTGGCATTCTATAAAATACTTTTTCTAACTACATTATTTATGATTCTAGGTTTAATACGAGTAGTAAAGTGTCTAGTATCATCCTCAATAATACCTAAAATTTACCCCAAGCAAAATTTACCTGGCTTGTTGAGCTTAAATAAATTAGTATCCCTTACCTTCCCCATAACTCTTAGCAAGACTATCTAGAATGGGTCGGTAGATCTAATTACTTCCCTAATAAAGAAGCTTACTAGTTTCTTACCCATCTAGCAAATCCCACTTCCTGGGCATATTTGGTCTGATTAGCACATAACCATCCTAGACATGATTTTATTCTCTAGTTACTCTCAAAGGCAAACTAGTTGTGCCCAAACTTTTGCAGCCTATGCAAGTCTGATGCAGAAACCCTTGATCACCTCTTCTTCAATTATGAGTACTCCCTCTGCCTCTACTCTAAACTCATGCAACTTTGTTATTAAATTGTAACCTTGGTTCCTTTCTTCTACTTGTCACTTGATAACTTAGCTTACTCAAAGACAATATATTGATTCAACCTCATACAAAAAGATTGTGTTTCCCCTTGTATTTACATTTTGTGTTAGGAGAGGAATGACAGAACTTTCAATGATAAGCAGACCAACGTGTAACAACTCCTAAACTTCTCTTCCACTATGGCAATATCAAACTCCACTACAACTTATAAGCAACTAACCTCTGTGTTATAGACCCCTAACTTCTATTCTATTTATCAGGTGCTCATAGAGAAGTTGTTCATTACAGGTGGGAGGCTTTACTATAAAGAATTTACTCTAGAAGAAGAGCCTCCAAGAAGAGCCCCATTTCCAACGTAAGTGAGTCTATTCATATCTAGGACTTGCAAAGACTTTAATGAGGATGAACACTTTGTAGCTATGTCCCGACTTAAAGACTCCCAGGACAGTGTAAAAGCAAGGTATGGTCCCCCCTTGAAGGATTGTCCCAATAGATCTAGTTATTCCTCAAGGTTCTAGCCAACAAAGGTGTAGCTCTCCTTCTCATAAGGATGACCAGAAGTCCACCTCTAGGAAGATAAAGAATTGCAAAATGATGGCTTTAAGCCTCAAATGAAATGCTCAAAAAACCCATATCTACAGGTTGGCCAAAGAAAAGGCTAAACTAAAGGCGCAGATCAACGTTCAGTAAGTAATTGGCCAGGTTGCATTTGCTAAATATAGCAGACCTCTTAGTTGTAATATGAAGGCCTCAATTTTGGCTAGTCTAGACCTTGGTTTTAGGCCCTAGGATTTAAGCCTATACTATCTTTCCTATTATCCTTTAAGGTCTCGTCTTTTCAATATATTTAGGCCCTCATTGTACATACTTCTTTATTCTCTTAATCTATCTTTCTTTTTTAACCAAGAAAAAGGGGGAGTGATATGAATGCCACAATATTAAGTCAACCTTGATAACCCCAGTAGTTCAAGGAAGAACTACGGAGAAGTTTTCTCTCAATTCATACAAAGATGTGTAGATGTTGTTTCTAAGTACATTACTTGCATATTCATATGACCCCTATATGAAACTAACAAAAGAAGTGAAAACAAGTCTATGGTATGCCCGAGATACCAAAATTCATACAAACTAGCCTTAGTGGGCTAATTAATGCACTCATGACCCAACTGACTCTAACACATGTCCACTAAGTACTTGGACCACATTAATAATACTTGGGTTGTATTTTCCATCATCAAGGCTTCTCTTTTGGGACAAAATAACTTGTTTGGCACAACTATGTTAAATAATCCATTGAGTGCTTCCTTTATCTTCTTAGCCCTTAACTTGTAATTGGACCATCTAGAATGTTCAAAGAGTCTTTAGTACCCTATTTGCACATTGGCTCCTTAGTTCTCATCAAGGGATCTCTTTACCTTAAACCACATTTAGCTTTGAAAAAAGGAGGAGACTTAACCATGGACAAGGATAGAGAATTAGGGGCTGGATAGAGTCAATAAGCTTTTTTTAAGGTCAATTTTAAAGAAGCATCACTTATGGCCATTATTGATATGGTCATTTCCCCTATCCTTCTCTTAGGGATGAAGGTTGCCTTATTTTTGCTTATTATAGAGGGAAGGACATATTTGATTCGCTCTTCTAACAGCTTATAAATTACCTTATGCACCAAGTTATAACAAGAAATGGATCAAAAGACTGTAACAAAGGAGGGTTTTGGGTTTAGGGACAAGGGTAATGAAAGTGGCATTAATCTCCTTTAGTAATTTTAGAGAAATCTTGCACAACCCTAGTAATATTACCTCCCACAATATCTTAAGTTTTCCTAAAGAAAAGAGAATTAAGCCTATTAGGACCTATAGTTTTGGAGGGATTGAAACTGAATAATAGTCTCTTAATATCTTGGGTAGTAAAAGGGTAAATCAATTGGATACCAAAGAGGAAGGAACCTTGATTTTTAAGTAGTAGTAAAGAATGGTAAGGTTGATAGGGTGACTTCTATCCCTTCCTATAATGTCTCTTTGATAGAAATCGAGGAATTTATTCCTAATACCCTTTGGGGAGGTTATTAAGAGATTATTAGAGCAAACTAGGGAGGAAATATGATTTGAATTTCTTTTCACTAATAAGGAGGAATAAAAAAATTGAGTTTTTTTGTCTCCTTCTTTCAGCTAGTTAATTATAGATTTCTATTTAAGGAGGGAATCCTAGAGATCTAGAGCTAAAAAATAATCCTGGAGAGTAACTTTTTCTTCATTTCTAAGGTATAGAGGAAGGCTTAGAGGGCAAATAAGTTTAGGTAGAAGGCAACCAATCACAAGAAAGTTTGCTATTTGGTTTATACGCTCCCCCTCCCTGAATCATTTCTATTAATATGTTCAAAGGTGTATGCTTTAAGTTTTTGGACCCCAAAAAATATAGGGGTGCATCTTACTAGGGAATTCAAAGCACATTGGATAGTGGGAGTAAAGGAAGGAAGGGAAGAAGGTTAAGAAGTTGAAAAATCTTAAAATGGAATTCCTTTTGATAAGGCTAGCTAAGGGAGAAAGGAATATAGGGCTATGGTCCTTATGTTAAGGAGGCCAAAATGGATAGAGGAACCAAGGAAATAGGATAACAAATGGGTGTTAACCAAGGGTCTATTTTTCTAAAAGGCGAGGGACGTCGTACTTGTTACTCCAAGTGAAGAGAGTACTAGAGAACTTGAGATCACTAAGATTATAGTCAAACATATAGCTCTTTAAGTCCTAAATACTTTTAAACTAAGGAAGGATTAAAATATTTCAACAAGTTTAGGGTGGTATTGAAATCACCTCTGACTACTCAAAGGGAGGTGGATTGATTATGAATGGCTCTTAAGGACCTCTACAAAGAAAGCCTATGGTTCACACTATTCACTCCATAAACATAAGAGAAGCAAAAGGATGAGTTGTTGATAAGAATTGTGGTGTTTAAGTGCAATAGTTAGTTACAGGCTTTAAGGAAGTGGCAAGACATAGGGGAAAGGGTACCAAATACACAAGATTTTGGTATTGCTAAAGTAAACTAGGTTATGAACAAATAATGGTCAAAGCCTAAAAAACAATAGAAGATAACTTCTCTTTGGATCTCACTCTAATTTCTAAAGGTAGAGAAGGGTGGTTCTATTAGTTTTGAGGAAGTTTTTGATTCCTAGAACCTTTTTTTGTAACAATTTAAGCCCTTAATATTTCATATGTGCTTGTTTTACTTCCTTAAAGGGATCGAGGTTTTTCTTTCTCACCTTAGCTTTCTTTTTAGCTCATTTCCTACTTCTATCCAATGAGAAAAAAAATCTAATTATAACTTTAACTTCAATTACCATATCCAAAAATAAAGCAAAGTGTAGTAGTATAGAGTTACTTAAGTATCCAGCATTGTCAGAAAGATCAGTATCTTCCAAGCAAGAGTGTGTTGGAGCTACTACCTCCTAACATGGAATACCTATAGCATCATTGACTTGTACCCTAGATTGGATTTCTACATGATCTTGCATCTACTTGGATTTTTTGTAAGTTCTACTTCAACCAGAGGGGCCAATCTTATGAGAATAATTGGGGAAGGATCTTATTAGATCTAAGCACTGTCTTCTAAGGGAATAGGTTGAGACATATCTACCATAGCATCGCCAAGCTCCTAATTTTGGGGACTAAGGTTCGTGATCTCCATGTCCTATTTCTCTTGCTGCACATCAATAGACAGACCACACTCTACAACACTGGGGTGTTGCTTCTCCACTGCCTAACCATCCTTTAACACCACATCCACCTAGATAAGATATTCTACACCTTCATTGATCAACTCCTCATACACCCCTATTTAGAAAGCCCTTCTAGTAGGTATCTACTCTTTCTTTAGTAACACTATCTTGTAGGTTCAACATCCAGTCAAAAACAATTTGAATCTCATTCCAGTTGTTCTAACCTTCATTGTTATGTGTAGCTATCTCATAGGAGCCCTGGAGTTTATTAGCTAGCTCCACTTTGGTTTTGAAAACTCACAACCCCCTGCCTTACTTCTAATTTTCACCATATATCCTGTTGTAACATGATTTATAAGATCATATCTAAAACATTAGAAGATAGACTCAAATGTTTTCTACCTTCCTTAATTAGTAAAAATCAGATAACCTTTTTCTAAGGAAGAAGATTATGGGATAACATCCTACCAACATAAGAATTGCTAAAAAAATTATCACATTGACGATGGCCATTGAAGATGTGCCTTTATGATTGACTTTTAAAAAGCCTATGACTTTGTCCAGTGGGAATTTACACTTTAAAGAAATGTCCTTTCCTAATCCCTTTATTCATTAGATCCTTGAATGCATTTCTAATTAACTATGGCCATCCTTACGAATGGTGAACCCACCCCTTTTTAAAAACTAAATGTGGCCTTAGATAGGGAGATCCACTATCTCCTTACCGTTTCATCATTTGTATGGAAGACTTAACCCAAATCCTTAATTTTAATATTAACATGAACTTAAACTTCTCCTTTCATTGGAAGTGTAATGGTTTTACATTCAGTCACCTTTACTTTGTAAATGATTTACTACTTTTCTATAGAGTTGGCCCTCCCTATATTCATTTATACCCTTATTCAATTAACCCTTTTCTTTACCTCATTAGGCCTTTCCATTAATCTCCAGAAAAGTCGATATCCTTTGTAGCCTCTTTAGCTCCCTAACTTTTTACTTTAGTCTTTAAAATTTTGTAGTATACCAAGAGGTGTGCTACCTATTAAATATTTGGGCTTTCCCCTTATATCTTCCAAGCTCACTAAAGCTAACTATAGCCCTCTCCTTCTCATTATTGAAAATAGAATCTCTTCCTTGACCACTAAAGCTTTTTCTTTTACAGGTAGATTGCAACCTGCCAATTTTGTTCTCAACTCCTTCCATTATTTTTTGTCATATTGCTTTCCCCTACTAGTGTTATTAAAGAAGTGAAAAAGAAAGTTAGAAACTTCATTCAGATAGATAACCAAAAATCATCTCCATTTGGAAAGTTGTGATTGAAAATAGAATCTCTTCCTTTACCACTAAAGCTCTCTCCTTTACAGGTAGACTGTAACTTGTCAATTTTGTTCTTAACCCCTTCCATGATTTTTGCTCATCTTTCTTTTTCCTATTAGTGTTATAAAAGAAGTGGAAAAGAAACTTAGAAATTTCCTTTGGATAGGTACCTCCCAACTTGTGTCAAAATTTCAAACTCAAATGGAAGGAAGTTTGTAAACTAAAGCAGGTGGTGGCCTAGGCATCAAGTTCGACCTTGGAATAAAGTACCTCTAGCAAAGAGAACTTGGCCTATATATTTAGATATAAAGGCATTGTGGATTCAATGGGTCTATAGTGTGATACTAAAAAGGGAAGAGTTTCTAGTCCTATAATCCAAAATATATTAACTCTTGGAATTAGAAAAAAAATTAAAACTAGAGATACTTTTAGCCATATATTAGAAATAAAATTGGGGATGGAGAACACACTTTCTTTTGGCTTAACCCTCACCACCTAGTTGGTATTCTTACTAGAAATGATTCCCCTAGAATCATCTATGACTATGGATTGAGAGCAAACTCAAAAGTTTCTAGCATAATCCTCGATAATAGATAGAATTTTCCCTAAGCTAGCTCTCCTAAATCAATCAAATTGAAGAATACAATTATCCCTTACAATCCAAACAATATGAGGAGAGATTGTATAGAATGGGAAAGAAAAAAAAAACCTTTTCTAATAGAGAAACATATAAATTCCTTGTCTCCTGTGATGGAAGAATTCTTTAGGCCTAAATGGTATGGTCCAAGTTCAATATTCTAAGGAATAGTTTCATTTTCTAGTTAGCTCTCAAAGGGAAGTTAGTCGCAAAAGACAATTTGTTTTAATCACTATCCAAACCTTTACATGTTGATAAAGAAAACCATGATCATCTATTTTTTAACTGTGGTTACTCTAAAGAGCTATGGACTATGTGTAGTTGGTAGAATACCCCATTTCAGAGCAAAAAACCCGTTTTCAAAGTAGCAAAACATATTTTGGGTCAAGGAATTCTATTCTCTGTTAGGGTTTCCTTCCCTTTCTCGTTTCTTCTTCCCTCCCTATAACTGGCCTTGATTGTTCTCCATTCTTCTTTGTCTCCTGTCCTTTGGGATGCTAGCACCAGCTAGGTTGCTCGGTAAGCCCCATCATTTTCTCTTTTTTTTTCCCTGATATCTCTTTGAATCCATAATTTGAAAATTTCCTATCCTTTACCCCTAAAACTGAGCCCTAATCCCTCATCCTCATCCTCTACTCCCCAAACCCATAATCCCCTTCCTTTTAAACCCTTATAACTCCCTTTTAATTTTCCCCCTTGGTCCTTAATCAGGTTCTCCCTTGGTCACATCCATCACCTAGATTTCCCCTCCGTTGTCTAGGCCTTGGCCGTCTCCCAAAGAGGCTATCCTCTCTCCTCCCTCCCCGACACCTCCAATGGCAGCCCCATCCTTGAAAACTTGAAAGTCGATTGCGGTCGATGACAGCCTTGAGATTGACAAAACTAGCTTGCATTTCATCCCTCCCACTATCATTGGCAACAAAATCTATGATGACCCTCCTCTTGAGATTGTAGAAAAGGGTTCAGTGCAGCTTAAGAACTGCCTTATTTGTTTTTCTTCTTAGGCAAGCACCTAGCATTTCCTGTTGTCCAGTAGCTATTTCCAATCTTTGGAAAAGTTTTGGCCATCTAGATACACTTATCACTAGAAATGATAACGTCCTCTTCAAGTTCTCCTCCTTCGCAAGGCTAGAAGCCAATCTCATCGAAGGCCTATGGCACATTTAGGATCAACCTCTGTTTCTCCATTATTGGCAGTAGGGCTCAATTGAAAACGTGAACAAATCACCCTAGCTCCTATTTTGAGTTAGATTTCATGATGTACCTTTAGAATATTGGTCAGATGATGGTATCAATAGTTTGGCTAGTGTGGTGGGAAACCCATTAGCATAGATTTTGTAATAGCTACTGCATCTATGATTCTTTTTGCTTGCATTTGTGTTGAAGTTGATATCACTAAGCAGCTCCCAGAATCTTTTGAGATAGCAATCCATGATGCCAAAGGAGCAAAGCGCTGGGAACAAATCCTTGTAACCTATGAATGAAGGCCTTCAAATACTCCTGAAGCTAATAGAGGAGCTTGCCATCCTTATGGCAAAACCTTTGCCATTAGATACTCAAAGGAACTCCTCTCTGGTGCCCATATCTCCAGTAAATCTGATCTTCTAGGAGTGGCCTCTCCAGCTACCCACAGGCTAGCTCACTCTCCAAGCCATATTGGTGGCTCTAGCTAGGGCCCCTACCTTCCTCCCTAGTTTATTCTATTAGAGCTCCCTCCTAAAGAGGTAGATAGTGCCCCTCAGTTGGTCCCTGCAATTAAATGTCAATAGTCTCCCCTTTGGATACCTCCCATTCTTGGCTAATTAGAGACATCTTCCCCTCTACAAACCACTCCATTAGAAAAACCTTCTCCCTCACCAATAGTTAAGGATGGTGAGTAACTAGATCCCCACTTACACTTTAGTAATGCTTCTTTTCCTGTGCAAATTCCCTCAATCTAACATACCAAGGCCTTGCTATTGAACTTCAAGGTCAAGTTCAAGATGGTCATGCCCTCACGGAGGACTCAAGCCTAAACCCTAGTGAAGTGCAAGTGGAGATTGTTAGTAATTCTTTATCCCAATCTTTTACCTTGTTTGACTAGGATGAATTTGAAATTCAGATTGAATATGAGGTTTTTGTATCTATTGAAAGAAAGAAGAAGAAGTCTCGAAAAAATCCCAAGGGTAAAAAACCTTTCCTAAACCTATTAGAGGTGTCCTTATAAGTCTTAACAAATCCCAAAAGATTTTGGGCCTTGCGCATTTTCTCCTCTCCACTCGTCCTACCTTTATCTATATCCTAGAAACTAGAATAACTTTTGCCCATAGATTTCATTCTAATATACAAATCCTTTTAAAAAATCATTCCATTTCACATAACCTTGATTTGGCTTCCAATGCCAGGATCATTTGTTCCTGGAACCCTAATGTTATCTATTGCTAACATCTTCTGAGATCTGACGAAATTCTCCACTTCAATATTTCTACTATTGCTTCTCCCAAAGAACGTCTCTTTGGTCAAAATTTAGGTCCCTCTCCAATTAATTGTCCTCCTCCCCTTGGGCCTAATTGGAGAGTTTAATTTCTATCCTTCATCTTTCTGAGTCTTCAAGTCTCTTTCTCTCAAGTACTAGAGGAATCCAAGATTTCAAATTTTGTTCCATTGCTTGTAACATTAGTGACTTAAAGTTCTCAAGTCCTTTCCACACTTAAACTAACATGCAAGATCACCCCTCCTTTACAGCTAAGAAACTGGATAGGATTTTGGTCAAACCCATTAGTTTCTTAAGTTCCCAACTTCTTGTGCCCTTTTTGGCTCCCTTTTATTTTCTGACCATAGCCCAATGACTCTTTCTTTTCCTACTTCCTATTAGTGAGTTCCCCTTCCAAGTTCTTCAATTTCTTAACTTAACTTCCTTCCTTCACACCCCCTCTGCTTTGTTAGCTTGGAACACCCCTGTCTTTAGTACACCCATGTATGGGGTGGTTCAAAAGCTTAAGATTATTAAAGCCTCTCTCAAATCTTTAAACATAAGGGAAGTCAATGATGATGATCTCAAAGTTCTCTCAGCCTAAAAATATCTCTCTTCGATCCAATTATCTATTTCCTCCTCCCCCTTCTACCTCCCTTAAGTCAGCCAAAAAGCAAGTTATTCTAGACTAATTCTCTACCCACTCCATTCAAGAATCTTTCTATAAATAAAAATCTAGGGTCACTTGGTTAAAAGAGGGAGACAAAAATATTAAATTCTTCCCTTATTCCCTCCTTGTTAGTAGAAATAGATCCTCTATCACCTCTCTTGTGGGCGCCAACAATTCCTTACTTTCCCACCCCCACTAATATCTGATAGTACCTTTTCAAGTTCTTTAAAGATTCTATAAGAAAGGAATGGCCCTCTCAACTAGGGCTCAGTAATATGAGAAGATATGTCAAGTGCTAGCTCCCCCTCCCACTTAATTGAGGGGCTTTGTGCCCCCTTCTTTGACTCTAAAATAAAATGTGTCTTTTTTAGTTTTCATCCTTCTAAAGCTCCAGGGCTTAATGGGTTGAATGGTCTTTATTATAGACAAACTTAGGACATCCTATGAGGAGATCTTACTTTGGTTGTCTTAGATTTCTTTAATCATGGGAAGCTTCTGAAGGAGGTAAATGCCACTTTTATCACCCTTGTTCCCAATACTACCTCCCCCTCCTCAAGCCCTATACTTTAGACCTATTTCTAGCTATAATATTCTCTACAAAGTCATTGCTAAACTTTTTGCTGACTAAATCAAGCCTATCCTCCCTTCTCTTCCTAGTGCCAACCAATCAGCCTTTATTAAAAGCAGAATGATAGGGGATGTACCTTCAAGATAGACCTTAAGAAAGTTTATGATTTCATTCAACAGGATTTTGTTCTTTAATCTCGCAAAGTGATGTCCTTTCCTTCCCCTTTTAGCTAATGGATCAAAAATTTTATTTCCACTCCTTCTATGGCTATCCTTGTCAATAGAGAACCTACCAAATTCTTTAAACCTTCTTATAGACAAAGGCCCACCCATTGTCTGCTTACTTGTTCATCATGTGTATGGAAGCCTTAATGAAATCATCTATTTCCATACTTCATCTCACTTCAACTTTTCCTACCACTGGAAATGTAATAATCTCAAACTCTCACCTTTACTTTGCCAATGGTCTCCTTTTTTTATAGAGATGACTTTCCATCTATTCATACTCACTTTCAAGGCCTAACTATTTTCTTCTCCTTATCTGGGATATTTATAAACCTACTCAAAAGTCAAGTTTTTGTCACTCTATCTTCTCCTAATCTCACAACCTTAGTCTCTAGGTTGTCACTTCTCTGTAGGCTCTCTCCCTGTCAAATATTTAGGGTTCCCCCTTATTTCCTCCAAGCTCGACAAAGCAGATTGCTTTCCCCTTTTAAACAAAATTGAAAGTAGAATTTCCTCCTGGACCAATAAATCCTTATCCTTTGTAAGTTGTCTATAACTAGTTAATTCTATCCTCCATGCTTTCGATGTTTACGGTCTTCCATTTTCCTTTTACCAAATGGGTTATTAAAGAGGTTGAAAAGAAGGTGGGGAATTTTCTTTGGACATGCATCTCCACCTTGGCCATCATTATAAAGTTAAATGGGAGGAAGTTTGCTGAACTAAATATGAGGGAGGCTTAAGCATCAAACTTTTGAAACCTTGGAACAAAGTCCTTTTATGTAAGAGGATTTGGATTATTTTCTCTCATGTTGAAGCCATCTGGGTAAGGTGGGTCCATAATATCATTCAATAGAACAAAAACTTTTGGTCTTACTCCTCATTCGATAAAAGACTCTTAAAGTTGGAAAAAGATCTTCAAAATAAAAGATACCTTGGTACCCTGTTGACATTTTTCAAAGAACCTTCATCAATCATATATAATATATGATTTTGGGTTGCACAATAGGAGTAAAGTTGCTAGCATTGTTCATAATAATAGCTAGAGCTAGCCGCCAACAAACTCTTATGAGCTCATAGAACTTAAGTAGATCTCCATTCCCTACCTCCCCCACAACTTGAGATAAGACCGCATTGAACGGGACGACAGAACCAAAATCTTCTCCAATAAGGAAGCCTATCAATTTCTTAACCCTCCCTCTAGTTCCTTACCTTGGGCCCAATTGACGTGGTCTACTTGCATTCTCCCCAGACATGGTTTTACTGTCTAGTTAGCCTTTAGAGGTAAACTTGCAATGTTTAACTATAAGTATTATAACAGTTTATGGACCAAGCTCCTACACCTTTGATGTTAATTCTCCACCTTGATTCTCTTCTCTCTACTAGGAACTGGCTACTTTAACTCACTAAAAGCAAATATGTTGATTCTTACTTACTAATAAATATTTATTCTTCCTATGTTTATTCCTTTTGAAAGAAGAGGAATGAAAAAATATTTAGGGATAAGAATAATAGTGTTTAGTGTGTATCTTGTCTCGACCTATTAGCTTGTAAGAGAGATTTTTCTCTCTACTCACCCTGAGACTATAAGATTCAATTACAATGGAATCAAGATTAACTGGAACCTTTAAGACACTAACTTTTTCTATGTTGCAAGTCTTTTGCTAGTTTCCTCCTTCTTAGGTTTGCCCAACGATGCCTGCCTATCTCAAAGAGCAGCCTTACTTCAACAAATTTACTCCTGCAGAAGAGCTTCTAAAAAGGGTCCACTGCCTACTAGAAGTGAACCAATTCAAATTCGAGACTCTGATGACTTTGCAGAATAAGACATTAGTTCTGTCACATCTCGACCTGTTCCTCCCTATAGCACTGGCCTGGAATCTGTTCAGCTACAAACCAGCTCAACTCCAGCCCAATCTACACTAGTTTCTGATTCTCATAAAATAAAGACTAGCAAAATTGAAGCTCCTAAAGTTCGATAGAAAAGAGCTAAAACCCTCATATATAGGTTAGCTAAGGAAAAAGCAAAACTAAAAGTCAAGAGTAGAAAAGAACCTGCAGAGGAGAAGAAGATAGGTTTTTTTTTTAGCCTTTAGCAGTTTTTGACAAATTTGGCGACCCCCTTACTTTGAGAAAGATGGGATCTAGTTATGGGCCTATTGCTGGAACTTAGCAAATCCTTGCTCTTAGACAGTTAGCTTATTTCTAGACTTGGCCTTGCTTCTATTTTTGTTTGAATCGGTCTTGAAGGATGTTGGGTTTTCATCTCCTTCTTTATCTTTTTGTGACTTTAACTTAAAAGCAAATGTTGTTGTCCAGGGAGACGATGATCTCATATTCTATCTAGTGCTTAAAATCATCCATATCAAGCAAGAGAAAAGAGTTTTAAATAAAATTACCAAATGTCTCAGATTGAGCATCCTTAGAAATGTGGTCTGCTGATTCTCCTAGAAGCTTAGCTTGTCCTTAAGGAGATTTGGTTACTATAGGTTCTTGGCCAATTGAAGCCGCATACGGTAATTGTTGTTAGACCTCTTACTCTCTTAGTTTGGCATTTCCTACTTTCAAGGGGATCTTAGGGTGGCTACTGTCATCAACAATGGCAAGATAACTAACATTTGCAAAATTGGGGAGAGAAGTAGCAGAGCTAAACATGGTCTCATCGGCTCTATTCGTTTGCTAGGTGATAATTCAGGAGCTAATGCCCGATGGGGCAGGTTAGCACTGTGGGCCACTAGAACTAGGTCTGTACCTCTTTGGGTGCCTTTGTGATGGTCTGAAGGTGTGGGAGAGGTCTGCTGCCCTTGGTTA
Organism: Pinacopodium congolense; assembly: GCA_028565735.1. Classification (NCBI taxonomy): domain Eukaryota; kingdom Viridiplantae; phylum Streptophyta; class Magnoliopsida; order Malpighiales; family Erythroxylaceae; genus Pinacopodium; species Pinacopodium congolense. The sequence goes on along the minus strand of JAOXYD010155385.1, from coordinate 10,040 downwards.
TCAGGGTGCATATAAATATTTCATCCAGATTATAGTTCTTTAAAGGATCCTGTAAGGAAAGTTCTTCTAGTAGGTCACCAAACTCCACTACTGGTATTTCAACCTTGATTAGGTTTCCAATCATAGGTGATTGGTATCTCTGTCTAATGCTTTTGACCTTTTGCATCAAAGACTACTAGTTCAAATGAGTCTAGTAATCGTCGGGAGATGTCAACCTTCACACAAATATGAGCAAAGTTACACTGAGACATGTTTGCAGTTGTAGTAGAGTATAAGCAAAGGGGTTTCCCGACAACACTGGCCAATCTACTATGTCCTCCCTTTGACTAGTATTCTAGAGGGATGTTGTGGAAACCGGCCCAAATAGGAGTAATAGTAATTTGTTCACCTTTGATGTTTAAGCCCCTTTTCCATCGACGAATGAATAAGGGTCAGCCTTGAATGTGGCATCGAGGGTTAAACATAGAATCCAACCCTACTAGAGAGGAAAACTTAGACAAGAAGAGGTTATCACCTATTATTAGGGTTTCTTGGAGGCCAAAACCTTTCCATATAACATTCACAGCTCGCTGAACAATTGGAAAACCTAGGTGCTTGACCAAAAAGGACCCAATAAGGTAGCATTTGGGCCTCTCTGCACCTTGTTCAGCTAACTCCAAAGGAGGGTCGACATAGATTCTGTCACCATTGAGGGTAGTAGGAATAAGCTCCAAGGCATTTTTGTTGAGGTTAGAAGTAGGGAAAGACCGTACAACCTCTTGGGGAGAAGCTCATGAAGCAAAGGCTTTAAGGAAGGGTTGGCCAAAATGGTTCTAGTGACCAGGCACAGAGAAATCAAGTTTTCGATCAAGGGGTTTGAAAGTAGACTTAGGGGGCTGGAGGGAGAAGAGCAAGGATTAGGCCCAAGAGGAACAAGGGGGATCTTTCTTGTGTTTGTGTTTACAATGGAGTTAGGGTTAGGGGCTCAGGTAAGATGGCTAGGAAAGGGGCTAAATAAGGAAAGTGAGATTGGGCAAGATATTGCAAGAGAACCAACTTAGATGGAGAAGGATTCATAGGAGCAGCAGAAAGTAAAGAGTTGATGAAGGGTTAACCACATAACCTAAAAAGGTGTTTCCAGAGAGGAACCAAGTTTGAAACTAAGGTTTCGACTGAGGGTATGAAAGTAGACAGAGGGGGAGGAGAGTGAGGATTAGGCCTAATGGGAACAAGGAAGATAGCGTAACTAAAAGTTCTAAATAATCAAAATACAAAGCCTAAGCAGTTGGCCCAAAGATACTCAAAACAACCTAATTATAACAAATTGATTGTTTCAAGTTGTGTAACAAGTCTAGCCTTCTTCAACAAATCCAATACATTGTTCTAATAAATCATCCTTATAAACTTAATTGGCATGTCTCCAAGGGTTTTAGCTTATTCTCTTGCATATAAATCCACCATCACATTGTTAAGAGCCTTTTTAGCATTTTAAGCTTGCGATCGTGTTATTAGACCTCCAAGATTCTCCAATAGATCTTTTTCCCTAATATCACTTTGTTAAGCTTGCTTAAGTGTTTCTCTTTATTGTGCAAGCTCTCCAACACATCCCACTCGTTCTACCTTACCCAAAGCCACTTGTGATGCTTGATCTCCATAAAAACTTATGACACCCAATGAACTCAACCTTACATTCCCACTCTAGATACACATATGGATCCATATTCCTAAAAAAGGCAAGTGCTTAAGAATAGGTCATATTGCTTAGCAATACCCAAATAAAAGGGTTATGGTCTTGAAGGATAATCGAGAGGTGGAAAATGAGACTAAGTCTGGTGAAAAAGAATCTATACTGCCACTTGATGATTCTAGTGATGATGGAATTAAGGTGCTTGTTACTAGAAGAGAATTAAGTGTTCAAACCAAGCAAGATGATGAAGAGCAACAAATGGAGAACATATTTTGTACCAGATGCCACATTAATAATAAGATATGTAGTATGATAACTGATGGAGGAAATTGTACCAATCTAGCTAGTAATACTCTTGTAGAGAAGTTGAGTTTGCCTATTATAAAATATCCAAAGCCATACAAACTTTAGTGGCTTAATGAATGTTGAGAGATCAAGGTTAAAAAATAGGTTTTAGTTTCTTTTTCAATTGGGATATGATGATGAGATGCTATGTGATATAGTAATTATGCAAACCAGTTCACATTCTTTTCAGGAGGCAATGGAAATATGATAGCAATACTCATATACCTTTAATGGCTAACAGGTTAATGAGGACTAATTGAGATTAAGAAGAGAGAATGAAGAAAAAAGAATTAGGGAATGATGAGAAAGAAAGTAAGAAAAAGAAGAAAACAAGAGAGAGAGAGAGAGAGAGAGAGACAGAGAGAGAGAGAGTGAAAGAGGGGGGGGGGAAGAAATTAGTTAGAGTTAATGAAAAAGAGTTAATGATAAAATAAACAAGTAAGTAAGTTATTATGCAAAGAGGAGTTATGTTAGGAGTGCTTTTTATCCTAACCAACCTATGATTCTACTCTTGTACAAAGAGGCTTATTTAAGTGTTGATGAACTTAACTTATCTCTTCCTAGTTTTGTTATTTTTTTAATATAGGAATATGATGATATGTCAACTGATGATGATCCTAGTAGGTTACTACTTATTGGGATTGAACATCAAATTAATTTTGTACCACAAGGGCCATAATTCCTAGTAAATCTGGTTATAGAAGTAATCTTAAGGAGACAAAGGAGCTTGAAAGGCAAGTGAAGGAATTGATGACTAAAGGTTATATGAGAGAAAGCATGAGTCCATGTGCAATTTCAGTGCTTCTACTGCCTAAGAAGGATGGTACTTGGTGAATGTGTATTGATTATAGAGTCATCAATAACATAATGGTAAAGTATAGACATCCCATTCCTACGTTCTCATAAGCTGAATGAATTTCATTGTTCTTGTTTATTTTGCAAAATTGATTTGAAGAGTGGATATCATTAAATTAGAATGAAAGAAGGAGATGAATGGAAAATTGTCTTTAAAACTAACTATGGTTTACATAAGTAGTTGTGCCATTTGGTCATACTAATGCACCTAGTGCTTTTATGAGATTAATGAATCATGTGTTGTGAGTATTCATAGTCAAATTTATTGTTGTTTACTTTGATAATATACTACAATAAGAAATTAGAAGAGCATATTCATAATTTAAGATGTGTAATTGATGTGCTAAGAAAAGAAAAACTATATGCTAACCTTTAAAGGTGTACCTTTTTCATGGAAAAGATCATGCTTCTTGTTTGTTGTTAGTGCAAAAGGTACTGAAGTAGATGAGAAAAAGGTTAAAGTAATTAAGGAGTGGCCAAGACATAAATTAATAAGGTAAGAATTTTTAATGTTTTGGATAGTTCTTATCATATATTTTTAAAGATTTTAGTACAATTGTTGCACCACTTATTGAAATCATTAAGAAATCTATGGGATTTTTTTGGGATAGTGAACAAGAATTCAATATTATTATAGAACGTTTATGTTCAGCACCTTTGTTAGTATTACTTGACTTAACTAAAACTTCTAAAATTAAGTTTGATGCCTCAGGAATAGAAAATAGAGCTGTTTTGATACAAGAAAAGAGTTCACTAGCATATTTTAGTGAGAAATTTAATGGGGTAACCTTAATGTATCCACCTTATGATAAGAAGCTTGATGCATTGTTGAGGGCATTAAAGACTTGACAGCATTAACTTTTACCCCAGGAGTTTTATAAACATGTTGATCATGAATCCATGAAGCACGTAAAGGGGAAAGTTAAGTTGAATAATCACTATGCTAAATGTATAATTCATTAAAACTTTTCCATATGTCATTGCATATAAATAAGGTAAGGAGAAAGTGGCTATTGATGCATTATCTTGAAGGTATGTTTTTATTTCATTGAATGTAAAATTCTTAGGATTTGAATATGTAAAGGAATTATATGCCAATTCCAATTGCAATGACTTTACTGATGCATAGTTGACATGTAAAAAGGGAGCATTTAGTAAGGTTTATAGGCATGATGGGTACTTATTTTGTAAAAGTAAACTATGTGTTAACTATTCTATGCATGAGTTATTTATGTGTGAGGCACATAGTGGCATTTTTATGGGTCACTTAGGCATAAAAAAAGACATTAGATTAGGTGAACACTTTTACTAGCCTAAGATGAGATGTTATGTAAACAGTGTGTATTAGGTGCATCACTTGTAAAAAGGTTAAATCAAAGGTTCTACCATATAGATTATGCTGTTACCTGTGCCTATAACTATGGACATATATTACTAAAGAGATCAAATAGGGAGGAAAAATGATCAATATGTAGCCAAAGTGAACAAGGGTAGAAAACGTGTTATATTTGAACCAGGTGATTGGGTTTGGGTGCATACGAGGAACTAAAAATTATTGTTGAAAAGGAAATATAAGTTGTGACTAAGAGGAGATTGTCCATTTAAGTCATTAAGGGGATCAATGATAATGACTACAAGCTAGAGGTACATACATGGTTAGTGCTACTTTTAATGTTACTGATCTTTCTCCCTTTGATATAAGTGAATATTCGAGGTCGAATCTTTTTTAGGAGAGGGGGGATGATGCAAGTGCAACAACTCAAGTGAATGATCCATTACAAAGCTTCAAATATCATGTTAAAGACTAATTTAGGAAGATTAATGGACTTGAAAGAGGATCAAGTACTACTTAACATGACCCAAGCACATGTTGGAGAAGTTTTGGATTCTTAAACCCATCATATTAGGGTTAATTTTTTGGATCACTGCCTATTTATAAGCCATTGACATACATGTTCAATAGTTTCCTATTTAGTTTTGGACTTGTTAAGGGAAATACCTATCAGATTAGGAAAAGTTTTAAAAAGAAAAAGTCTTATAAGATTAGGATTCTTAATTAAAACAAGAATCCTTTCCACACTAGTAAATTAGGGCAAGTCAAGTTTTCCTATGTAAACCCCATATAAAGAGATTACATTTTTTTTAGGGCTATGAGTGCTTTCTTTCTTATTCTTCATTGAACTTCTAAACTTGTCAAAGAATTCTTTGTTTTTGGCATTCAAACCCTTTTAAAACTTGGTTCTTGGTTCGTTATAATCAATAGGTCAGTTTTTCCTTAAATTTGAATTTGTTTTCTTAGGGAGATTTAATATTATTCATGAGTTATAGGTTTCATTCCTAAGTGGGTTTAGATCAAGAAACCAGGAGTAGGGTGAGCTTCTCTGAGAAGGGAAAGTCCAAGTTTCTACTCTCGAAGCAAGATGGTTAGAAAAACAGTGCCTACTTCTAGTTAAGTAGGCAGTAAGTCAGCTACTCAATCCCCTAATGGTTTCTCTAATCCAAAAGATGAATATCTATATTATACTTTTGTTTTTTATCAAGAAAAAAAAAGAAGAAGAAGAGAAAGATTCTTACAAGAAAGGAAGAAAAGGCTATTGAGATTAAGACTTTAGAAAATACTAAAGGAAAGGGTAACAATAGGAACAACAAGACAACCCATCATTATTTCATATTGCAATAAAGAAGTGGAGGATAATGAAGAGCTGGACATAATGCCAAGTAAAAGGCCTAAACCCTGAGGGTATGAACTAGTTTAGTATATTGGAACAGGAAGGAAACAATATGATAGATATCTAATTTCATCAACATTCACCGATTTGTTACAATGCACTAAAGGTCCTAATGACAAGAGTAAGAGCTAATCTCCTTAAATAGGCTTTGCAAGGGTTGATGAAGGACACTCAAGACAATGTGGTTATTTTAGAAGATTCTGAAGCATTACAAAGATTAATTACTTATCTTTAAGCTTAGGAATTTGGAAAAAACCTAAAACATGAAAAATAATTCTTATAGCCTAATATGCAAGGATGATCTTGTTTCAAATTTAAGGCTGATTAAAGTCAATTTTTATCCATTAATTGAGGAAATCCATCCTAGTCAAATATTTCCTACTTAGTGATGATTAGGATTAACTAAGAATATCTTTTATTATAGGATTTTCATTATTTTATGCCTATAAGATTGCCTCTTTCCTTAAAGAGGCAACTTGGAGTATTACCAAATCATCATATCATCAATAAAATTTGAGTTTTTTTCTGTATTATAAGAGCTTTCTCTTGGTTCTTTATTTAAGAACTAAATCTAATCTCTTCAAGGTAACTTATGGTGATTAACTTATAACTTTGGTTGGAATCAACAAGTTTGGTTAGGGTTGAGTTCTTTGCTTGATTCATGATAAATTTTGTAAGTTTTCCTTGTTGATTTTGGATCTTTAGTATTCTTCACCAAGGTTCATATTATTTAGTATTAGAGCCAAACTCCTTAAATGAAATTTAGTATATTGTTCCTTCTACTCTTCTTTTTTCCTCTTAGCCAAAATTACATCAAAGTGTTATTCATCTATTTTCCTTTTATGTCATGTTAGTTATCAAAAGGAAAAAAGACAAAAATTTGCATATTTTTTTTGGGTGTTAAACAAAGTTGTAAAAAATTGTCTCAAATCAAAAGTTGTAGGGTTTTGACTATCTTCAATTATTGCAGATGTTTTGGGTCATATTCCTAGTAAAAAAATGAAGGAAGACATTTACTACCTTTCCACTTGGTTCAAACTTTCCATTATCATCCCTAAATTGTTTCCTTTTATCTTCTTTCCTTTTCTAATCATTTTTTACATTAATTTTTTCCTCATTTTGAAAAGCAAGAGGAATCTTCCATTTGATTCAAACATTCTATAGTCATTTCTTCATTAATTCTTCTTTCATTATTTGTTCTTAATTAATTTTCTTTTCTTCTTTCTTCCTTTAGACTTTCTAACATTATTTTTTATCTTGGTTTTCACTTATATTTACCTTTCTTATTGACTTAGAATCAAAGTAATTAAGTTTGAATTGCTATATTTTTTCTCATTATCATTGATCAGATTCTAGTTAAAGAGCTTCTAAGGGGACATTAAGTGGTAAAAAATGACCAGAGAGTCCATCATTGAGAAAAGCCAAAATTAAGTGAAACATTAGTGAGCATAGATTTGATTAAATGCATAAGGGAGGGTATGAGGACAACCCAATTTGATTTGTTACTAATTCTTTATTTTTTAGGTTTAATCATGAGTAGTGGTGGAGAAAATGTTAACACTGACCTCAAGATATTTATGACAGCATCCATGATCAATTCCAAACTCATAATATTAAGATTACATAATTTGGAAACATAAAGCAAATAAAATTCTTTATAAATCATCCCCAAAATGTGAAGGTAGAGGAGGAAATAAATTTTGAAGAGGTGGGCTTCATGAGAGGAATAGGGGTTGTCTAAAGATGTGACAACAATTTGAGTAATATTAAGATACAAATTTCATCTTTTCAAGACAATAATGATCTGGAGCTAGACAAGAGTTGGAAAAAAAAAGTAGAATGTATTTGATTGTCATAACTACTCTTACGAGAGAATGGTGAAGTTGGCAGCGATTAAATTCACAAATTATACTAGCTTTTGCTGGGATCAAATGGTGCTCAATAAGTGTAGGAATGGAGACAGGCCTCTTCGATCATGAGAAGAGAGGAAGGTGGAAATGAATAAACAGTTCATACATAGCCATTATTATGAACCTTAGTGAAGAACATAGAAGACTTAAAATCAACTAGGAAAAAAGAAACCCAAAATCTATCTTAAATCAAGCAAAGAACCAAACCCAACCAAACTTGTTGATTGGAACAAAAGCTATATAAGTTGATAACTACAATTTACCTTGAAGAAATAAAATTTAGTTCTTAAATAAAGAACCAAGAGAAAGCTCTCACAATAGAGAAAACACTCAAATTTTATTGATGATATGATGAATTTCTTAACACACTAGGTTACCTCTTTAAATAGTCACCGAATGATGAAAATCCTATAAGAAAAGATCTTCTTAATTAATCCTAATAATAGCTTAATAGGAAGACTTGATTAGGAAAGATTTTTGTAATTAATGGATACAAATCAGCCTTAATCAACGTTAAATTTAAATAAGATTGAATCTCAACAAGAAAGCTAAATCATATTTAAGGAAGAACTGACATATCGATTATAAAGAATCAAGAACCAAGTTCATGAATGATACTAAGAAAGAATTCTTTGATAAGTTCAAAAGTTCAATGAAAAAACAAGGAAGAAATTACTCGTAGCTCTCAAAAATTATGAAATTAAAATTTGTCTTATTACTTAAAACATGTCCTGATGAGAACTAAGGAAATAATATGCAGACAATTACTAAAGACCCATTGCACATTCCAAATGGTCTAATTACAAGGTTAAGGGCTAAGAAGATGAAGGAAGCACTTAATGGGCTGATTCAATATATCTACATCAAATAAGTTATTTTTGCCCAAAGAGAAGCCTTGAAGATGGAACATGCAGCCCAAGTATTATTAATATGGTCCAAGTACTTAGTGGGCAGATATTAATAATACACAATTTATGAAGTATTATTAATACCGAGCAGTACTCAACTTGTTTAATCTATTATTTATGAAGTTAGGAAAAATATTCAAGATTTAATTGTTGAATATAGTAGTAATAATATTGATACCACTTCTTCAACTTTTCAAACTCCTATACCAATAGTAATTAATACTAATTAAATATTCTAGAGCTGATTTATTAATTTTGCAAAAACAAAAAAGGCAGAAAGGGGTTATGTCAAATTCTAACTTGAAATTTGACACGTATTTAACAACTTCTTTTGAGTTAGGTGAATTTATAACTTCTACATTTCCAATAATGTAATGGTGGAAGGATCATTATGAGTAGTTTTCAATGATGTAAGTCATTGCAAAAGACATATTTACTTCTCCTGTTTTAATAGTTGCCGTAGAGTAAGCTTTTAGTATAAGTGCAGATATTTTAGACGATTATAGATATTGAATGACTTTGAAATCTTTGGAGGCTCAAGCTTGTCTTGATGATTGAATTAAAGTAGAATGGTGACAACAAGAGTTGATGAAACTAGACGCTCCGCAATTATATGCTTTTGACACGGATACAATTGGAAGTGTATATGGATCCGATGACGTTGCAGGTGAGTAGCTCTCTCAAAAAAGGTAAGAACTATGAGAGCTTTGATTCCTCTAGACTTGAGAGTTGAGGATACGTAGGCAATTTAATTTGTTAAATTAAGTTGAAATCCAATATTTTATTTAATTTTTTCCTTATAATTTATACATGGTTGCCATATATTTTAATTCATTTAACCATATTTTTTTATAACCAACTTATTAAATTCGACATTTTTTAAATTTCAACTTAAAAATTTTAAGTTTGGAAATAAAATTTTGAAATTAATAAAACAACGATTATGATTAAACTGACGATTAACAAGAGTTGGTTAAATCATCGATTAAATCGTAACTGACGATTTTCAAACTGTGAACTAACGGTTTTGTCAAAGTTTATTGAGGTGGTTTATTAACCGTGGTTAGGGCTAGGTTTAATTAGATCTAGGGCACATAAAAATGTATCTTATGTATGCATAAACATCTTTTGAAATCTTTTTATGATAATTAAGAGAAACTTCTCTTGGGTTCTTAATTGAATTGCATAACTTATCAAGAATGGTTCAATCTTCAAACCTAACTTATCACTCCATCTTCTCATCTATTTTGGAGTGAGACATCCATATCATTCTTTTTATTCTTTGTTTGTGTTTATTTCGACTAGATTTAGCTTTTTTGGATATGAAATCTGTGTTGCTTATTGTGGTGCCCAGATTTAGTATGGGGTTTGCATCAGTTAGTATCAGAGCTTTGGCCTTTAAAACAGGTTGGATTCATCCTTTTCTTGTTTTCTATTATATAAAAAAAATGAATTTTGAATGTTTGTGTTCTTTATTCATTTCCATCTTTTGATTTTCCTCTCGTTAGTTCTTCATTTTTCTAGTCAAATTCCTTTTTTTGGGCCAATTATGTAGGTTTGTGTTATTTATTCATTTATGTGTTTTTGTTTTCCCCTTGTTTGTTCATTTTTTTTCTAACCAAATTCA
>JAOXYD010155344.1:0-10395 GCA_028565735.1 Pinacopodium congolense | reverse complement strand
AAGGAAATTGGATGCAAATGGGTATATGCAAAGAAATTTGGATTTCCTGATAAGGATAATATTCGCTACAAAGCAAGGTTGGTGGCCAAAGGCTATGTTCAAACGGAGTGAATTAATTATCATGAAGTTTTCTCTCCAGTTGTAAAATATTCCTCCATTAGAATTTTATTGGCTTTGGTAGCATAGTTTGATATGGAATTAGTTAAATTGGATGTAAAAACTGTTTTTTTACATAGAGACCTAGAGAAGTAAATTTATATGACTCAGGCCAAAGGTTTTAAAGTTATTAGAAAAGAGAATATGGTATGTAAGCTTGAAAAATTGTTGTACGAATTGAAGCAATCTCCGAGGTCGTGGTACAAGTAATTTGACAAGTTTATAATGGGGTAAAAGTACACAACTGTATGTATTTTCGCAAACTACAAGATGAATCCTACATCTATCTTCTCCTGTATGTTGAAGATATGCTAATAGCTTAAAAAAGTCAAAGAGAAATTAAGAGATTGAAGATTCAGTTGAATCAGGAGTTTGAAATGAAGGATCTTGAAGAAGCCAAGAAAATTCTCAGTATGGAGATAAGTAGAGATAGAAAGTTGGGGAGACTGTGTTTGAATCAAAAGCAATATTTGAAAAAGGTACTACAATGTTTTAGCATGAATGAAAAGTCAAAACATATTGGTACTCTGCTCGCTCCTCATATAAAACTCAGTGCATCTTTATCTCCAAAGAAAGATGCAGAACAAGAGTACATGACTAAAGTACCGTATGTAAACGCGATTAGTAGCTTGATGTATGCTATGGTGTGTACAAGGCCCAATATTTCACAAGTAGTTAGGGTTGTGAGCATGTATAAGCATGATCCAAGCAAGGAGCATTAGTAAGTTGTGAAATGGGTTTTACGATACATTCTGAATACCGTAGATATTGGTTTGGTATTTCAGCAGGATAAATAAGATAGTCAATATGTAGTTGGATATTGTGATTCTAACTATGCTGGTGATTTAGATAAACGTCGATCAAACTTTGGCTATGTGTTTACTCTTGTAAAGACACCAGTCAATTGAAGGTCTACCTTATAGTCAAAAGTTGCTTTGTCAACTACAGAAGAAAAGTATATGGCAGCTATAGAGGCTGTGAAGGAGGCAATTTGACTTTAAGGATTGCTTGATGAATTGGGAATTGGATAAAAGCATGTCAAAGTTCATTGTAATAGTCAGAGCATCATTCATTTAGCAAAGAACCAAGTTTACCATGCAAGAACAAAGCACGTCGATGTTCGTTATCACTTTGTACGAGAGGTTTTGGAAGAATGTGGAGTAACAATCCAGAAGATTAAGACTACTAAGAATCCAGTTGATATGTTGATAAAGGTGGTGACTATGGTCAAGTTTCAACGTTGTTTGGACTTGATCAATATTTCTAAAATTTGAAGATGGGCACTGTAAAGCACATTTGAAGACACTACTAAAGATGACTTTTATGAGAGATTTGAAAAAAGTAGAATTCGCTAAGGTGGAGATTTGTTGGTTTGTCAAATATTTTGGCTCATTTGATAATCCCACATCGAAAATGTGTGGGAATGGTGAAGGTTTCTAAAACCATAAGAGAAGCCTCCCTTCCTCCTTAAAAAGATCATCCTAATCTTGTCTTGCTTTAGACAAAATTTCTTCTCTCCTTTTTGAGAAGTGCTAAATTGATATAATTTTTTATGATATTTTAATGCATAGGCACCCCTATTATGATGTTAATTAAGTTAATTTGTGTCTTGATTTATTATATTTTCATATTAGCATCAATTTGGAGTGGAAATATAAGGAATGGTGAAGACTGGTGTTGAAATTAGAGTAAAACAGTGGTCAATAGCTAGCCTACATTTTACTCCTACTGACCCATGTTTTACTTAAGTCTGAGACTTAAATTGTTGGAGTTAAACAACATCATTCAAGTGTTCTTCAAGTGCCATTTTAGTACCAGTTGAGATATTTTCAGCTGCAACTTACAAATTCACTTGCTGCAACTTGTCCACTTGCTTCCTACTTGTAGGGAACATATATAAGAAGCAAGAGAACCTTTTTTCACAGAGATTAACACATTAAAGTCTCCAATTCAAAGATTTATCTTAGGTTTTCTCTTTTCTTCCTTAGGTTAGGGTTCTTTTTATGTTCTTCCTTTTCCAACTTTGTTAATGTGATTTCCAGGTTTTTTTAAGGATTCCTAAGATTTTGTTAAGGTTTTTTAAGGTTGTATAATACTTTGGAGCAATATTTGGTGAAATCTAAACCCTTCTTTCACTCATTTCATCTCTTTTATTTATATACATGCATGAACATGAGCTATTTTGATTTTAGTCCAAAGTTTTTATATGTTTTTCATTTTTGAATCTTAATTATAGCTCTGGATAGGTTCTTAAATGTCTTAAGTGCATGATTAACACAATTTTGGATCATAATCTTTATTTATGTGAGTGTTTAATGCTTAATTTAGGTTGGCCACTTAAGATATGATTAAAGATAGCTTAGGATCTGACAATCTCTACCTAAATCATTGGAAAAATCTATAAACAAGATGGTTTAATCCTTAGATATGAGAAATCTACCTTGGTTATCATGAGGGTACTAATCTTAAATGAAATTTAGGATTAAAACTTCTTAAATTTAAGCCTAATGCCTATTAATTGATGAAATAACCAAAGATAAATTTAGGATGGTTAGAGAAAAGACATAGACTTAACCATAGCTTGTCTTGAATTAGTGAAGGCTCTAGATTAGATATTCTAAAATTTTATAACTTGCTTAAGTCATTTGAAGCCTAGTCCTTAGCAATTTAACCATTTCGTAATCTTTAGACAATTTGGAATTCAATTACAAAGATTAAAAATTTTTAGGTGTTTTTAGTTTATCTTGAGTCTATCTAACACTTTTCGTTTAAGATTGGAGTTTCCTTAGATAATTGTGATCCAATTGCCTTAATAGTTCATACAATCAGTTCTTTGTGGGTTCGATATTTCGAAGTCTTAAATTTACTCCACTTTATTACTTGTGACCGGTACACTGCCGATAAGTTGATTTGGTATTTTATTCGAATTGAATGTTAATTGATTAATTTATTTGAGTTAAAAAAAGTGATACCAAAACGACACAACAAGTTTTTGGCATCGTTGCCGGGGAACTAATTATTGTGTGATATTAGGAATACATTAGTGTCAATTATTCTAAGGTGTAAATATTGTTTATATCATATTCTTGTGCTTTGTTTGTTTCATGTGTTCTTTGTTTTCTGTATTGTTTGAGTAGTGGAGAACCTTGTAGTGTTTAGCTTTAGACATTGCAAGGATATAGAGGCAAAATGACTGTTAGCATGATCGTCAATGGTATGAGCCTGAAGTTAATGGGAATTGTTGGGGCAATGATGTTTATGAATCAATTCAGAATCTTCATAGCCCTGATTCAATGAATTGTTTTGATTACCCTTGCTATGAATCCTCTTATAATGAGTAATACTCATCTTTCTCTTATTCTGAAGAGTCTTCAAGTGATATTCAAGCTCAAATTTGTGACTTAGCTAATCAAAGTTTAGTTGAGCATCCACCTAAACCTCAACCTACTATGGCTGAGTTGAAAGCTTCTTGTCCAAATTGGAAAGAGGAATTATTAGCCAATCTTAGCCAATCTTTTTGTGTTTTTGGTTTTAAGTTAAGTTCTTTAGTTTCCTTAAGCTTTAGCTTGTTCTTTTTAATTTTAGTGTATTTTTAGCGTTCTTAAGCTTTATCTATGTTCCAATTATGTATTTAAATCATTTCGAATGATTAGGAATTGAATTAGGATTGATTTGGGGAAAAATTATTAAGTTTTGGCTGCTGAAATTTGATTTTTAAGAATCAAACGACGATGATAAAATGGCTCCCTTAGCCCGCGTTCTACCCCTTGCCCTGGGGAGTTAAACGCGACTAGTTAAATGGCTTCATTTAACTCCCCATGTATCACCTTTTAACTCCCTGATTCGCACAAAAACGAGTCAACTTTAGTCTTCTCCAACAGCCCTATTTCACAACAGAACCTGACCTCTTCACCCCTTTTATCTTCAAAACACCATAACTCCTTCATTTCTTAGCCAAATGTTATGTTCTGGGTGTCTATTTGAAGCTCTTTCCATTTTGAATCAATCTATCCCATCATTTAGGCCAAAATTTTCTTAAAGTTCTCACAATATACTCTGCAACCTTTTGGGTACTATTTATCTTCTCCAAATTTCTTTTTTCAATTTTTGAGATGATTCTAGCCTTCAATTGCTTTACTTTTAGTTAGCTTTTTATTGGTACCAATTTCATCAATTAATTTTACTGTCAAATTTTTTGAGTGTTCTAATTCAATCAATATTCGTCTGTTTTATGCCGAAAATATTTTCTAATTTGTCTTAGTATTTTCTGACTAGGTGCTATAAGATTATTGAATTGTTTTTATTCAGATGGCACCTAGGAGGTATACTCAAGCATCTAGCTCTGAAGCTCTACCTGATTTCAATCATTCTCAATTTACGAACTAGGAGAACGCTGACTAGTTTGAAGCTCAACATAATAACGATTTCATAGTGGATCACTTTATTGAGGTAGATGTGGAAGGTGAGTTTCAAATTTAGCCTTTTTTTCGAGCTCTTTAGTTGCTCTCCTTATTGACGCTTGTTGGCCCATATTATCTATTATTGGTGAAGTAATTCTTCGCCAATATCGAGCAGAAGAAGGTCAAAGACCTGTTAACGATTAGGTCATCAGTACGAGATATTCCCATTGTGCTTACTCGTCCCTTTCTTGTTGAATTCTATGAGTACTAGATGAAGGCGATTTATTTGTTCATAAGGTTGATAGGGTTTGAGGAGACTCAGTTGGTTCTAATCCCTCATTCTCAATGGATTTAGCTAGAGCTCAATTAGGTTTGGTTAGTCTGCCTAATTATTAAGGCTATCCCACTTCTCAATAGATCATTAAAGATCATATTTCTATTGATGTTTTTAGTAACAATGTTCTTCCTAAAGTGAGTGGTATCAATAAGCTTCGATTTGATGATACTTACCTTTTGTATAAGCTACTCCATGGCTTAGGAGGCATTGAGGGATTGCCTTTAGCGGGTTTCATTTTACAGAATAAGAGAAATGTAGTTCAACACACCTGTTCAACCAAAAAATTTTGTTTTCCTTATTTGCTTACTAGGATTTTCAAGTCAATTGGTTTTCCTTTAGATGGTGAGTTGGTAGTCAATTCCACCAACTCTGTTTCTTATTATGTTATCAAGCTTTAGTCGTATTATAAAGATGATGGACATTGGTGAAACACTGTATTTAGGCCTTTACTAGCAGGTGAGCATGTTGATGACCTTGACATTCCTACTCCTGTTGCTGCTCCAGAGGAGGGTCAGGTCGAGGCTTCATCTGAAGCCATGCCAAGTGTTCATAGGCCTCATGCAAACACTTTTATTCCAGTTTATGTTCCTCCTATTCCACCAACTGAGCCTCCTGCTAGTGCTTTGATGGTGACCTTTTCACGTTTTGAGAGCTCTATGCAGACTAGGTTTGCATTTGTTCACTCCCAACTAGATTGGATAATGCAACATTTAGCTAGCATTGACCAGCATCTAGATAGGATTGAGGAGTATCACCGAGGTAGTGATGATAATGATCCTAGTTCTACTTTTTAGCTTTGATGGCTTACTCATGTTGTTCTTGGATGTTGTTTTTGTGCTTGTTTATTTTAGTCTTTATTTTCAGTTGTATTTCCTTTCTATCTCGGTTGTAATTTGCTAATTCTATTGTACTTTGGATGCTTCTTATCTATTTTGGCTTCTGTTAATGTATTTAATTCTTGCGATTCTTTGACATTATATTGTGATATATATGGAGTAGCAAGTCTAGATATATTTTCAATGTTTACTTCAACGGAGCATTCACGTTATTATCTAATTATTCTAGGTGCTTTCCTTCCTTATCCCTCGTTTATTATGCTTTCTTTTTGGTTTATGAACATTAAGGAAAATGTTCAATTTAAGTGTGGGGGAGGGATTAGATGATTTAGGATGTTCCAAACTTATGTTTTATTTTTCTTTAATCATGTCAATTTATCATTTTTTTTCAACATATTCTATGATCTGTGGAAATTTTTTTTGATTTTGATGTATATTTTTAAGGCTTGTTTGGTATAGATTAGGTTTTCAGTTTTGGTTTTTATCACAAAAATAAAAAAAGGCAACACACTAATACAGCATAGAAATCGAGGATAAAACACAAAAATCAATACAAATATATCAAAACTACAACTAAAAACCATAACCCACAGCAATATCAAACGACCCCTTAGCCTAAGCCATAGTCACACAAACTTGGACTATGTAACCTAGAGAATTGGAATCCTAGACTAGATTGATGAAGTTCACTGACAAATTAAACTAGCTTATTACTACTTGCGATATTAGCTACAGACGATTACATATCACAAGCCTCTACCTAGCAATTAAACTAGAAATTATACCTAGGATGGCCAATCTTATGAATTATTTCCTAATTCATGTCTTTTAACTATAATTTCAATTCAAACCTCCAAATCACAAAGCCCAATTAATTCCTAATCAATTTTCACAATTATTAAGCTAAAATTTCATCAATAACTTCTAACCCAAGCATAACCTAACTAACATCACAAAAATAAACCAAAACACAAGCTGAAAATAAGCAAAACCAATATAAACACAGAATACAAAGCTAAATAAAGAAAACTAGGCTAGAATTTAAGGAAACAACAACTATATTAAGAAAAACAAAAGGTTCCATACATAAATGACAACATCTAAATAAAAACAACAACAAAGAAATACGGAAATGGAAAGCAATGGTAGAATCACAAGAAACATAAAAAAAAAACAACACGTAAATGTTTAATTTAAGAATAAGAATTGAAAGAAAACAAAGAGAAATACAAAACCCTAACAAAAAACTAAGAAACAAAAATGATGGAGGCTAAATACGAATTAAATGAGTGTCTCCTCCTTTTGGGTTCTTTCGATTCCCTTTTATAGTGCCTCTTTAGTTTAAAATTAGCAGAAGACGTCATTTCACTCTTTTTTGTACTGTCACTTTGTTCGGTCAATCGATTAGTGGGCATCGATCGACCGAAACACAGGCATTGGCCAACCAAGTAGAGATCATCAATTGACTGATCTCTAATCTACTAGTAGCTCATTCTTCAGCTATGCCTTTGCTCCAATTTTGCTCTAAACCTCTCCAAAATTGTATCTTTTAGCCATAAATTATGTCCTAAAGACCCAATCCACATATAAACACAAAATGAACACAATTAAGTAATTTAAACATCAAAATAGGGATGAATTCACATTAAAATGCATATGAAAACTTAAGACAATTTAATCTTATTAAGTACCCCCACACTTGAACTATTACTTGCCCTTAAACAATAACTTGAACTCACCCTTAAATAATCTTAATTAAGAGTCAATATTTAATTGAGTACAACAGAAATCAATTAATGCCTTCAACCCAATTCATAAATTTCAACTCTATCATGATTAAAAAAACAAGTTAATCACAAGCAAAGCACATTGTTAGTTAAAAAGTAACCCAATATGCATAACATCCAACATTCAAGTCATTTTTCACAAGTTCTCACACAAACTGATCAAAGATGCTTAAAACAACAAAGTATAAATGAAAAAATGACATAGTTTGAGATTTTAGCAATTCTTGTTTGAGAAGTCATGTAACTTTTTGACGTGAATGTGAACACTTATCGTGAGCACCCCTAGTTACTAGATTAGATCACCATAAAAAATGGATAAAAGAACCATTCATAACTTCAAAATTATATTGGGTTGAAGCCATTAGAGTGAGAATTGTCCAATACACACAATAACACAAAAGAGAAAAGATGCTTCTTATTTAAAAACACAAAACAAAGACGCTTTCATCAATAACAGGGACACTCTTCTTCTTTTTTTTTCTTTTTCTTCTCTTCTCTTTTTTCTTTTTTTTGTTTTTATTTTCTTTTAATACTTTATTCTAAATATCCCATCTCACATTCATATGATAAACTATATAAAATAAATTTAAACGTTAAATATCATACAAATGGGTCACTAAACGCATGTAAGGCACTCAAAAGAAAAGGAAAAATGAAAAAGAATTAGCATCATTTCAAGAGCTGAGTAAAGATCCAAATTAAAAGCATCAATTTCCTTCAAGTACCATAATTAGCTATTAACTAAAGATCAAAATTATTTCACGCTACACACATTCACATCATCACCATCAAACTCACAATATCTCAAGTGTGCAAAAATTTTCAACCTTGCTTCGCCCCCACACTTAAATGGGACATTATCCATAATGTCCTAAATTAATAAAACACAAGGATGGGAAAAAGATAACTCCCCTAGAATCGAGACAATCCATGAAGTGTTAGAAGGAGAGAGAGATCGTAGCTCCCACTTTTGCTTCCTGGCTTCCTATAAAAAAAACATAAAAAAGAAAAGCACTTAAACACGAAGCAACTAAAGAACTAACTAACAAAAAATTTGGTGGGAGCTACCATCGGTTCACCAAATAATAAATTATCTAACCTAACCTAACCTAATTATGTAGCTAAAGCAAGTTATGGTCGATCCCACAGAGAGCTAGTTGTGTTTTTAAGCTATTCCTAAGTTTACGCTAAAAGAAAAAGAAAATAAAAACAACCCCTGGACATAAAGACATTAAAACTAAAAATAAAGACAATTATCAAACACAAAATAAATAAACAAAAACACTTAAAAGAAATAAAAAGATGACAAAGATAGGCAGAAGATATATTCGAGATTTCAGACTTATAATAAATTATTGAAATAAATAAATTGTAATTAGTCTAAGATGCTACCTTATAAGTTTGAACAAGCTCTCAAAACTTATGTTCCACCAATTTTAGATAACTCTTATGCAACTTAGAACAAGCTCTCTAGATTTAACAGCGTGACAATATTAACACACAAAGGAACGACTAATTTAATTCACAATCTCAAAAATTTAGATTGTGTAACCTAGAGAATTGGAATCCTAGGTTAAGTTGACAAAGTTCACTGAAAAAACAAATTAGCCTATTTCTACTTATGGAAATCATTAGAACTATTATGTATCACAAGTTCATTTCTAACAACGGAATTAGAAATTACACCTAGGATGACCAATCCTATGAATAAATCTCTAATTCATGCCATTTAACTAAAATTACAATTTAACCTCAACCTAAATCACAATAGCCAATTAATTTCTAATCAATTCTCATAATTGTTAATCCAAAATCCCATTAATATCTTCCTACCTAATTACAACCTAAGCTAACATCATGAAATTAATTAAAAATAATAATAAATTAAAAATAATCATAATAAAAGAACATAAATAAAGGGATATAAAATAAAGGAATACCATATATTAACCAAATGATAAAGGTTCAAAAAAAATATTTAAACAAAACTTGAATTAAATAAAAAATAATAAAAAGGAAAGCATTAAACAATAATAAATGGAAGTTAAAACAACCTAAAACATGGAAATGTAACTATTTAAAATGAAAAATAACTAAGGAACACAAAAAAACAAGGAAAAACAAGATAAAAAGAATAAAGAAGAAAAAAGGAAAATGAAATAAAAGGAAGATGGTGCCAATAACTTAAGGAGCTCTCCTCTCTATTAAAATGTTGATGTTATCTTATATATGGGAAGTTCTCCACCAAACACTGCCTCTAAAGGAACAAGCTTCCCCATTTTAAAATTCCTTTGCTACCGTTTTATCCTAAAGCTTTAAAAAGCTTTGTCTTATTATGCCTTTTGCTTAGGGTTCTATGCCACCTTACCAAACCTTTCCTTAAATCTTCAAAACGTTGCCTTCACCTCTATATAGCTTTTAAAGCTCCATCTACCAAACGTTTTCCTACCAAACTCTTTTAAGCTTTTTGTCCTTCACCCTTAAAATTTTTTTTCTTTAAGCTTTAAAGCTTTTGGCTTATTCTACCTAGGGTTTTGTGCCTAGCTTTTCTCTAGGAAAGCTTGTCTTCTTTTCTTGTTTTTATGTTTCAAAAAGCCAAATTACATTTCTCTAGCTTGCTTCTTTCCCTTTTTTCTTTTTTTTTTCTCTTTCCATAATTGAAGTAACTTTCAAATTTTGCTCCATAATTCATCCAAAAGGGGTAACCTGATCATTAAGCAAAATATAACAGAAATTAAGCATTTTTTAATAAACAATAGGAATGAAATTATAGGAATTTGCATGAAAAAATATAATAAAACTCATTCCTTTCAAATAACCCTATACTTGAACTATTTCTTATCCTTAAAAAATGTCTCAAACACTTCACTCAAATAATC
>JAOXYD010155333.1:0-10395 GCA_028565735.1 Pinacopodium congolense | reverse complement strand
AGACTAATAATAGTATAAATTTAATATAATAATAAATTTATTAATTACTTTAAAATAATTAATAAATTAGTTGTAACCAAAATAAGTTTTAGATTATTTTATTCTCATTTTATTAAAAAAATTACAAATATAAATATAAATTAATGAACATTATAGATCATATAATATTATATTTAAAAAGATTATAAATATAAATATAAGTTGGTAGAACATTTAAGATCATTTAATAGTATATTAAAAAGATTACAAATATAAATATAAATTAATGAAATCTTTAGTGTATTAACTAAATTTAGATTAATTAAAAATTAAAAATTAAAATAAAATTGATTTAAAATAAAAATATCCATAAAATTAATATATATATAAATTAAATAAAAATATTTGTTATTACTAAAAATATAAAAAATAAAAAACTATTTATGAAAAATAATAACTTTTTCAAAATTTTATTTTGGTTTTCGGTACGAAATTGGTACGATGTGTTCTAGCTAGTACGAGCCGAAATTGTTGGTACCAATCGGTATTTATGCGCAGTATGAAAAACAATTTTACATTTTTGTTTTCAGGCCAGTACATTGCGTACCAACTGGTACTGACCAGTACGGAACAGTATTCAAAACATTGAGCTTAATTGCGGGGGTATTTGATAACTCCTAATTCATAGATATTTTAGGTGTTATTTGCTAATGGTTAGCTTGCATTTTAAAGGGAAATCCATGTATTCTTATGCATTTTGAGTTAAATTCTTTGAATCAGATGTTGGTTAGTTGTTTCTATGCTTGTTTATGTTTATAG
Organism: Pinacopodium congolense; assembly: GCA_028565735.1. Taxonomy (NCBI): domain Eukaryota; kingdom Viridiplantae; phylum Streptophyta; class Magnoliopsida; order Malpighiales; family Erythroxylaceae; genus Pinacopodium; species Pinacopodium congolense. The sequence continues at coordinate 9,597 of JAOXYD010155333.1, read as the reverse complement.
GACTTTTGAAGAGCAATGGAATGCATCTTTCAAGCTCAAAGTGATATGGAAGCAACGTGGATAGTACAAATATCGTGTAGGAAAGATCTACATCAAAATTTTAGGTAAAAGGATGAAAGATTGAGGAAATATCATAAGAAGACTGAGAAGAGAGCATAAGCTAGGGGGATTATAGCTAGCATTCACACCATTTGGCTGTGATTTTTGGCCAGAGGAAATCACGACCAGGATCATGTTTGTGATCCTGGTAGGGCCCTCCTATACAAATGTCCTAATTTGACCTATTTGATGTAATCGGCCCTCCTATAAAAATGTCTTAATTTGACCTATTTAATGTAATCTCTTGCCTTTAGGCTCTTCCAATTAGTTTCCAAGGGAGAATAATCAAGTCCTAAGCCATCTCTGAAGGGTTTTGCATAATCTTGGAGAAGAAGAAGAAGGTCCCAAACATAAGAAGCAGAAGATCAAGGATAGGAATTCACATTAATAACCAACAAGGATTCAAGGATTCAAATTAATTCATCATGATCTTTTCTTTATCCTTCTTCTTATTGATTGTTTTTTTGAATCATAAAATATTTAGGAACTAATCTTTTCATATGATTTGAGTTTTTATAAACTCTAAGATATAGTATTCTTTGTTATTCTTGATTTAACTTTTCATTTCCAAATTTTGAGTTATATTTGTTTATAGATATTAATGACTTTATATTTAATTATTATGTGAAAATAAACTTTGATAACAAAGCTTTGGTTTGTGTATGATTGGATTGAAAGATCAATTGTATGCTTTAGATTACTTTATAGACAAAACATCTAGCATGGGGACCTATAAATAGGCTTACATAAGATGTCCTGATTAAGTGTAAGCTTAGCTAAAACAAAAAAGGTGCTATAGAATGAATTAATGTATTCGATTGATAAGTTGGAATAGAGAGAACTTTCACCTAATTTATTGAATTAAATATGATTACATAACTTGAAAGAGAGTGTAATTTACCTTAGGGAATCAATATTCTAATGAATTTAGAAAACAAGTTGAATCAAGAGTGACAATGAATATGAACTCCATTTAGATGGATTAATTACCTGAATCCTAGGTTTATCATTGAGTGTTGCTTCTTGTGAGTTTGTTTAGGCATTTTAATTTTAATTTTTTTTGTTTATTTTCTGTATAAAATTGATCAATCATCTTACCATTTGATAGAATAGATAATTTAGATAGAGAATCATTGATAATAATAGTCCATGTGGATTCAACACTTGGATTCACCTTAACTATATTGTAATCATTAGGTAATATACCGAATTTGTGCGTTGTGGTAGTGTTAGTATGTTTCTTGGATTTTTTAATTAAAACTTAGATACATCTACACTCACATTAATAAAGTTTTATGACCTTAAGAAAAAGTGTTGTTAAATTAAGGGAGGTTTTAATTAATGGCTTTGATGATACAAAACATAGTTGTTAATAATGGTTTAATTTATTGGTATAATTTGAAAGATAGAAAAATGCAAGATATGTAAGAGCACAGGATGGAGCTTAAGGAGGAAGCTAAAGCATAAAGAAATTGAGAGTGGTGGAGCAACATTAAAGTAAGGATCAAAGGATAAATTAAGATCAAGCTTGTCAAGATTTGATAGGTTTATGTTTTTATCTCTTAAATGGGAATCTCCTCTTAATCTCCTTAATGTTCTTAAAGCCTCTTCATGTATCAATATTGCATAATCATTTTCATTTATGATTTGTTTCATAGAATGTTTGCATATGTGTTATGTTGTGTTGTGTTGTGTATGCTATACTATAGGTATGCGGGTGGTATCTTTATAATATAACTAGTATTTTCCTTTTAAGGATTATGATTAGTCACCTAACAATTTGAATTGTAATTTATCAAAGGTAAACAATAGAATGAATGTATTTGAAAATAAAATAAACTAAAACAAATTAACAACTGAACAATCAATAATGCAACAATGAAATTAAGACCAATCAATGATAAATACTTAGGAATTACTTTTATCTTTGTTTTTGTCTTCCCCTTACCTTGTTTATTCAATGATACTTGACCTTAGATATCCTATGGTCTTGACTACCCTTTCTCGAGATCAAATTAAATAACACCAATTAAAGTAGATAGGAATTGAATTGTAATATCTCAATCTCTCAAAATCTTCCTAACGATCTAATTAGATTTAAATCAACGCTATGGGTAAAAAATAAACAATTGAGACCTCTCTTCAATTTCCCATTAATATGATGTTTATAGGTCTATTATGGTACCAACTATCATTATGAAATATGTTGAATCAAGAGAGGTTCCAATCTTTATTTTGATGATAACAAAACATATATTCTACTAATTATTTAAGTGTTTGATGCAAGGTCAAAAGATAGGTTATATAATGACGAATGATTAGACTTAGAGATCATGGTTAAAGGAAAAGTAAATCCAAATATCATGGAAGATCTAAGATCATTTTCTATATTCATTAAAGATGTGTAAGTGTCACTTGAATTTTATATACTTTAGAAGCTCAAATTTTTTTACTTATGCATTTTTTTATGTTTTTAATGTTTTCACAAAATTTTCAATTAGCACTTGAATCAATGTAGCAAATGAAAAATGTTTTTAATTATGTTTTGAAAATTATTTTAAATTAATTTTATTTTTAAGAAAGTTTTTGAAATGTTTAAAAATGTTTTTGATAATGTTTTGTAAATCTAATTCGAGAGATCAACGATGTTGTTGGTCAACGATGTTGTTGGTCCTTGATAGAAACTGCCATTTTAGTATCCGAGTTGGACAAACTTTCCTTTTTCATTTCATTATGAAATTGTCTCTTCACTAATGGCTAGTTGTAACATTTAATGTCTTTATTAGACCCTAATCACTAATTCTATAAAAAAAAATAACTTCCTAAAATAATTAAAAAAACAAGTTTGTTGAGTGATCTTTTAAGAAAATTTTCAACTTTATTAAGTTTCATATCATTCTTGTGCTATTGTTCATGCTGACTTTGGTTTGCTTCACATTTGATTTTATGCCTCTAAAACCTTTTTCTTAATCTCTGTTATCTTATTAGAGGGTTGAATCATATGTTAGCCTTTAATTATTGGTTTTATTTAAGATTTATATAATTAAAGCTATGTATAAACTCACGCGCCTCAAGTTTCTTATATATTTTGTGTTTGCCATTTTTTTATACATTTAAGACATGTTATTAAGCCTTAAATTTATTTTTACTTGATTTTTTAAGGTCTTATGGGGGTTCTAAATCAATATTTATTATTTAATTACATTTCTAAATTAATTTTACATTTTTATAAGGCAATAAACTCAAATTTGTCAACTGTTGGGACTGTTACCTATTTAATATGTTTTCTTGATTTTTTGGTTAAGTTTTAGTGCTTTTAATTAATAGTTCTGTTCTTGTTTAACTCCCTAAGAAGTACCCAAAATTTTTTCTTAGTTTAATTGTACTCCTAGTTGATTAGTTTTGCATAAAATGTTAAAACCATTAAGTTGTCCAGATTTCTAGATTTTTTTTCACATATTTTCATATTTAGTATTTTAAATATGATTCATGAGCTATTAAACCATCATATTCAATTTTATTAAGGTTTACAGAGGTTCATTATGCATTATTATTGGTTGGTTTAGCCTAAATTATCTCAAGCAATTATCGAATTAAAAAATTAAAGAACACTTTCTTAAATCAGGTTCAAAACCAATAATGATGGACAATATACTGATCAATAAGTAATAAAGTGGAGTATATTTATGACTCCAAAGTGTCAAATCCATAGGTCACTCAGATTATAATTATTTAGAGAGCTTAAGATTGCTAAATTTAAGGGTTATAATTGCTAAACTAACTTAAAAGACGCTTAGGTTAACTTAAAAACTTCCAAACCTTACAATGGAATTCAAGTAGCTTAAAGATTGCCAAATTGGATAATTAGCTAAGGATTAAGCTTTAAATGACTTAATTGAGTTATGAAATAGATTAAAATGTCTAATCTAAGGTCTTTACTAATTTAATAAATCACTATAGTTAAGACAATATCTTATCTTTAATCATCCTAAATTGAAGTTCAGTCGTTCATCAATTAATAAGGATTAGGCTTAAAAATTAAGAAGTTCTAATCATAAATCGATATTCGAGACTAGTACCCTCATGATTAATCAAAGAAGATTTCTTAGGTCCTTGATTAAAATCATGTTGTTTACTATTTTTTTAAGGATTAAAGTAGATAACTATTGGATCCTTAATCACCTTTCATCTCATCATAAATAATCAAGCCAAGACAAGCTTTAAGAACTAAAATAACAAAGATTATCATTCAATCATGTGATAGAAACTCAATCAATCCAATTAAGAATAGCTCCAAATCAGATTAAAACATCATCTATAACTAAAAAAAAATCAGATTCAATCATAGACCACATGTTCTTGCAAGATATGAACAAAGAGTATGAAATAAGTAAAATAAAGGATTTAGATTGCACCAAATGTTGTTCCAAAAGTGATACACATCCTTCAATCACCTTAAAAACTCATAGAAATCCTTAGAAGAACCTAAAATTACAAAGAACAAAGCTAGAAATAGAAACAAGAAAGAAAATCTAACCTAAAGGAAGAAAGAAGAAACCTAAGTTAAATCTGAACTAAGCTACCTAAATATGTTTTAATGTTCTACAATTTAAGTTCTCTTCCTTCTCTTATAGGTCTCATGTAGGTTGGAATCAAGTGGAGCATGTTATAGCTAATAGAGATAGAGATCTAGCTGAAAATATCTTGACTACTACTTAAACAAAGCTTGAAAAGGAGTTAAAAGATGCCATTTAGCTACCACTGTTTAGGTATTGGAAAAGAGTAAAATGCAAGCTAGATGGAGTTAAACGCCGGTTGCTTATAGCCCACGTTTAGTTCCCTTTTTATTCCAATCTTTATAATTTCTTGGATTTTCACTTCAATTAAGCTTCAGTCTATAAATTAAACATTTCTAGAGGTGAATTAAACATTTTAACACCAATTTTAAGGTAAATGTGCATCAAATCACCAAAAAAAAAGAAGAGAAATAATGTGATATAAAAACTTATTATAAAAAATGTGATATATACACCTAACATGCATTCATTTGATTTTTACATACTAAAGAGTCCTTAGTTTATTGTGCTTTGCTTTAAGTGAAACATCCTTATAGGTGTGTTTTTGTTCTCTTTTACGAGATTAAATTGTATAGGTTGCTTTTTTCCTTTTTCAAGAGAATGTAAGGTTGTTTTTTACCTTCTTGGTGTAAAAAAGATTGTGAGGTTATTCTTCAACTTTATGGTGAAAAAAAGATCGTGTATAAGTTGTGCTTTGCCTCTAAAAGATTGGTATAAGGTTTCTTTTCACCATCAACAAAGAAGATTGGATTTATGAGGATTGTTCTTCACCCATTGAAGAAGATTTGTAATTGCTACCTTAGTGATAGTGCAAAATCCAATATCGTTAGTGTTAGAAATATAGTAGACAACATTAGTGTTGTCAAACTACTATGAATCCTTATGTATTCTCCCGTCCTTAAACTCCTTATTGTGTTATTGAATGTATAATTAATTTATTGACACATGAATAGCTTAACATTTGTATCATTATAAATCGAAAGGTTGGTACTTGTATCTTTGATCTATTCTTATTCTACAATTGATTAGGTGGTTAAATTCTATGAAAATTTGTATAATTTGGTAGCTCATCTATATCCATATTATTGATACTTAAGTGATTGATTTATACTTGTATTATGTTACTTTAATTCCATATTACATTTGATTGATTTTGGATTAGGAATTTCCTTGGGTTTTAGATTTGTTTTGAGTTGTTTAAAATTTCATATTCTGTTTAAATTTTTAGAACACTAAATTCACCCTTACTTGAATACCTTTAAGACTAACATAATATAATAAAAATATCCAATTTAATATCTCGATTCAAATTAGAGAATAAGAACAACTAATAAGATGAGGGTTTAACAAATTTGTTTTAAGAGTAATCCCTAAAAGAAGTTTAGCAATCCATAACTATGATCAAATAACAAATATTTAGATTCAACCTACAAATACAAAGAAAGAAAAGAAGAGAAGAAAAGAATTATAGCTTGAATATTTTCTCCTTCTTGCCCTTTATTGATAGAACTTGAGTTGCTTTTTGAGTTTTTGATCTTTGATATTGTACTTCTCTTACTCAAGCTACCACTTTTGTGTTTTTATTTTTCCTTTAATATCTCTAAACTATTTTAGGACGGATTCTAGGGTTTTTTTTACTTATTTTTGTGCCACAAATAGCTTTAAATCATAAAAAAATGTTTGAATCATATGTCCTAGTAGTTTCTAGACATTACACGATCATGCACTCTTTGTGATACAAGGTGTGCAATTTTTTGATTGACAAATGTACATAATTGTACAGTTTTCACGATCATTCAAAGCTATCTTCCTAGCTTCTTCTCCATCTTATCCAAGTAACTCCCTTGTTGGCCTTAAATGACACCTAAGAGGGGGGTGAAGTAGGTTTTACTAAAATTTCAACTTAAGTTACAAGAATAAAACTAACATTAAATTTGTGGAAGCTAAAAAAAAACAACCATGACATAAACAATATGAAGAGTACTTGAAATTATTGAAAATATAATAAGAATTACAAACTTGAAAAATGTAACAACTTACAAATCCTTTTTGGCTCAAGGATCACCAAATCTTCTTTTTCAAGGCTCAAGAATAACCTTTAAACCTTTTTCTTGGATCAAGAATATCCTTGTAAATTCTTTTATGGCTCAAGAATAGCCTAAAGAATCAACCACACTAATAAGTTCACGATACAAAAGCTAAACTCAAATGTAAACTATAATAAACACTTGTATATCATGTGTATATCACTTCTATTTCACTTGTCATATTTCTCTATCTCTTCTCATCTCTATTTATAGTGGAAATGGTTCAAATTAATTATTGAACGTCCTTCAACGTTCATCATCTGATAATTAATTCTTAGGACCGTCGTACATATTTTGTGACCATTGGAAAAATCTTCTATCAGTTGTGTAATGTGACCGTTACACTTAGTTTGGTCGACCGATAGGCTATATTTGGTCGACCGATCTTCTAAAATTCTTCATTTAGTCAACCGATAGCTAACGTTCAGTTGATCGGCCTTCCTTCAGTCGGTCGTTTTACATTCGGTTAGCCGATCTCCTAAAGACATTCATTTGGTCAACTGATCCTCCTTCGGTCGTCCGATGCTTCCTTCAGTGCTGGAGTTCAATCGAGCAATCAGTATTTGATCAACCGACCTTTGGTCTTCAACTTGTACCAACGTCCTTGTTTAATTCATCATCTTCTTTTTCATCATTCCTTGATAAGAATGAATTTTTCTAGATTTCTATATGTTGTTTCATTGTAATTTATTCCTATTTTTGTGTTTAATTGCTCATTTTGTGTTCTTATTGATCTTATATGTAGATTTAATCATGGAATAAAAATACAAGATAAAAACATGAAGTTTAGAAGCAAATGGAGCATCTTTGGACAACCGAAATTTTTGTTTAAATTTGCAATAAAAATGGCTTAGCTTGGCTTGGAAATTGGATGGCATATGAAGGGGTTAGAAGCCTTTAAAAGTTGGAAATTTGCTTGTTTAAAAATACAGCTTTAAGTAGTGTTTAGGAGGCCTTAAATGTAGTAGAAAAATGGGTTAAATGATAGCCATTTAAAATTAAATTAGTAGCCCACATACAGCCTTCCATGCATAAAAAATTACAGCACATTTGGTGCTAGGAAGACTGTCTAAAAATGCATCAAACTTAGAGCATAAAATTGACACTTGGAGTAGTCTAAAATGCAGCTTGGAGGCAAGAAACATGGAATCAAATAGATAGCCAATTGGAGAGCTTTTCCCTGAACAAAAATACAGTAGCACATGGTCTTATGAGGGAGCAAAATGACATACATGGGGCCTTCATCTAGTCTAATACAATGCAGTAAAAAGAGAGCAGAAAATTGCTTGAGAAGAGCTTTCATTTTTCCAGAAAAAAATGGCAATATTTAGTCTTCCATGTATGAACAAAAAATGCATCCTTAGGGGGAGACAAAAGATGATGGAGAGCATGGTTGGTGGGGTAAAGAGACAACTGAAACTCACATTAGAAGAGTTGCTCACCAAACACACACATGGGCAGCATTCCATCAAGAAAAAGGTAGCACTAATGTAGGGTATTAGAGCTGTCCAATAGCTCATCATTCTTAACTTTTAAGATGGAGAAATCATGCCCATCTTCACACATAAGGACTATCCAAACTTTCTCCTTTTTGGTTGCAAATCAATGTGACTTTATAGTTACAAAGTGGTCTTCATTCCTTGACATAGAAGCTGTCCAAAGTGGTTTGCTTTTTTGCTAAAATATGTGTGACTTTGGAGCTGTAAAAGTGGTCATCATCCTTGGTAGTAAGGGCTGTCCAAAGTGGTCTTCATTCTTCATCATTAGAGCTGCATAAACGTGATATCATCCTTCATCTTTGGAGCTGCAAAAAAATGATCTTCATGGAGAAGCTAAGCTGTCCACAAGAACATGTTCTTGCTTGATTTGGTGGAGCTATCCAAGACATCTTCTTATGGAGTTTGGGGGCTGTCCAAGACTGTCCAAGATGTGTTGGTCTCTTTAGCTTTAGAGTTGTCGAAAAGGTGATCATTTAAAGAGCATTGAAGGCTGTCCAAAGTGAGGCTGTCTAACTTGATCTTCATGGAGAAAAGGAGCTATCCACTCATCAAAACCTGCAGCAAAACATGAAGTGGAAGAGCCTGTCCAAGATGTCATCTTCATTGGCAAAGGAGCTAGCCATGTGTTGATAACAATCAAGGATGAATTCTCCTTGTTTTGTTATATGAAATCAACGTGTTTTGGTGTCCATGTTCTTGGATTATTGCTTTGATTTTTGCTCTTCCATTCATTTCATTAGTTTGCTTTGTATTAACTTTGATCCATTGATAGCCTTTCCAAATATCTTTATTTTTATGTTCAAATGCTTAAAGTTTCAGCTCAATATTTTCATTATTAATGGATCTCTTTTAAGAATGTTTACTTAATTGTTTATAAATCCATAATTTAATGTAGTTTAATGTTTAAACCTATGTTTAGTTATATATGAATGGAGCTTGTTAATTTTATTTTCCAACCCTTATTAATCTTGATTAAGGTTTGAATTTTATGATTCCAGATTTGTTACGTCTTAATTGAATCTTCATAAGATTGTATGCTAGACTCATTACTTTGAATATACCTCATCACTGTATCTTCAAAATTAAACTGTCCTTGATCAATTGAAGCAGAGGGAAGTTCAATTTGAGGATTGACATGGGATTGTTGGTAGTCAAACATAGGGTAACCTTCCTTAGAAAATTGATAAGAATAAACTTCCTGTCTAATATAAGAATAATGGTCTTGACTAGGATCAAAGGCAAAAGATGGTCTTATTTGACAATTGTTGAACCAAGGGAGGTTCCAATCTTGGTTTTGATGATAACAAAACATGCTTAATCACTAATGGTTTGAGT
>JAOXYD010155323.1:0-10395 GCA_028565735.1 Pinacopodium congolense | reverse complement strand
GAGTTAAAAGTACTTTTCTGTAACGTAAAAGTATTTTTTTGAAAAAATTCTTATGCAGTTACTCCAAATATTTATGAGGATTCCATGTCCTTATACCTGTAACAAAGGAAAATGCAGTACTCAAAAAAATAATACAAAAAATGTAAAACATGTCAATGCACTTAACTTAATGGTAGCCTAGATGATTGGTCCTTAAACTGTAACATGCAGAAAATTTGATTCAATAGTAATCATGCGTAAATTTGTTAACATCTATAAATGCTATACACAAAATATTGAAAATCTCAATAGAGAAATTTATTAGTAGCCCAGATTTCAGAATTTATTTAATTTTTAAACTTAATGATAGCCTATAAAACTAATGTACAAAATGTTGAACATCTTTACCTTTTGATCCCAATTTTGAACATTTCAAATTTGGCATGCAATACTTGAATGCCCAAAACCATGAATAATTGCAACATTATTATGATTTCTTCTTCTTCTTCATTCTAAACAACTATTTAACAGATAACCAAATGAAGAGCAATAATAAGAGCAACCATACAATGAATTTATGGGTTAAGAACAATAATGCGAGATTTGGATGTCACCCATAACTTCTTTTAACGATGTGAGATGTGACCTTATTTTAGGTATTTCATCAATAGAATCAAGAAAAAGCATTTACAATGGGAAAGAAAGATATGTAATGTAGGTAAAAAAAAGGAGGGTACTCACTAGGACTGATGGAGACGATGACAGAAGATAGAGTCATTGAGGAGGAGAGACAATGGAGAGCTCAGAGAAGCTTGGTGATTGATGTTATTGCTACTATTTTTACTCAGCATCAGATGAAAAAGGGTTTACCATGGGAAAGAGAGAGAGGGAATGTAGGTAAAAACAGGAGGGTACTCACCAGGACCGATGGAGACGATGATGAAAGAGCTGTTGATGAGAGATGAAGGAAAGCACAGAAAAGCTTGCAATTAACGCTGTTAATAGGGTTTTTACACAGCATCAAATGACATTGTTCTAATGATGGCTAAAAACAGCTATAAGACAACATCATCTGAGGATGGGTAAAAACAGTTGTAAGATGATGCCATTTTGTGGCTGGGGGGGAGCTCTTCACAACGAAGCCTTTTTGTGGATAGGTAAAGGTTATTTCTTCTGCAGTAAAACATCACTGTTTTATATTTAGGGGTCTCATAGTGAAAACACATCATTTTACGAGGAAGGCTCTCATTGCCAATACCCAGAAATGATGCCATTCCGTTAGGTTCTTAAGGTGAAAATGACGTCGTTTGTCGTGGGCAGATTAAAACCCAGAAGTCTATATTAGTGTCACGTAGACTGCATCATCTCAGTGCCACATCATCAGACATGTCAGCATCAGCTTCACATCATTGTCTAGGTCATCAGCCATGTGTTTTTCCATCTGTAGGCCCCACATTTTCTAATGGTAGGGGGTTTTATGAAATTTTTTTTCAAATTACAGGGGAGTTTGGAGTAACTTCAAAAGTACATGGGGGTATTTGAAAAATCCAGAAACCACAGGTGATCCCGATGAAATTGACTCATGTAAAAATGAATGAACCAAAGGTTATCAATTAGGATGAAATGTTATTAAGGATAACTCTCAAATTATTTTTAAAAAGTTATGATGTTTTTTAATAGAATCATGACAAGAGTTTAAGATCCCATTTTTTCAATTTAAGTTGATTGATTTTTTCATTGTTAAAATTTTTGAAAAATATTAAATAGTGCAAATCAATTTCCATTGTGATGTAAATACTGAAACCCATGTACATTTACATTATTAGGCTTAACTTCAAGCATTATTTGTGAATCAGTTTCCACCAAAAACTTAGGGGTTGATTGTTATTGTTTCTATTATATATATATATATATATTAAAAGTATTCTATTTTTAATACAATTTATAAATTTTTAATACAAGTATTCTATTTTTAATACAATTTATAAATTTAAAATTTTAAAAATATATAAATAGGAAACTATGAACAAGAAAATCTAGTTTCTTTGTGTTTAATAAACAAGTTTTATAAACAAAATTTTCTAAATTGAATAAAAAATATAATTTGTTAACTAATATATATTTTAAGTTATATAAGAGTTTTGTGATTTAAAAATATATATATTTATTTTAATCTTATTTTTTATCATTAAATTAGTTTTTTAATGACAAATCTCAACAAAAATATGTTTTTCTTAACTTTTATTACAAAATTTAACTAAAATTTTTTATTTTTATAAAAATTAAAAAAACAAAAAATGATAATAAAGCAAAAGTGATATAGCCCTTAAGATTCCCATTTCCATGCTTAAGAAACATCTATAAAGAGGATAACTATTGCAATAAATTCATAAATTGGTTAAGAACATATCAATTGCCTTCTATTGCAACTCCATTGGGGTTCCATTAGGGTGCTAGACCTAGATTTGATTTTATCCATCCATTTTATGGTCCATACGGTCTATTGAATCAAACAGGGGGGCTCAAAAGTTTTTAATCCATTTTCCTCCAAGTTAAAAAATATAATCACTTGAATATAGTCTTTATTCTGTTCAAGTAATTGATGAGACAATTTATGTACGTGGATAAATGCTGACTAGTTTTATGCTATATCACAAGTGTAAGAGTCATTCAATTGTATTATAGCAGTATTGATCCTACAAAGATTGTATTTAGTCACCATTCAATTAAGGATATACTTTGTTTAAGAAAATAATTTCAACTACTAAAAACTGGAAAATAAAATAAAATAAATCAAACAAATAAATAACAATCAATTGGGTAAAGTGTAGTAATTTGATAGTCAATATTTAAGATTAGGAGCCACTATATCCCTCTTTGGCTTCCCTTTTATCTTATTTATTCAATTATGCTTGACCTAAGATTTTCTAATTCTTAATTACTCTTTCTTAAGGTGCAATTAGTTGTCCTTAGTTGAATCAAGATAGAATAAATTATGCTACCTCTTAACTTACATGCTGCTTCTCAACTTAAACAATCGTTCCTAACTGTTTAACTAGATGTTAAGAAATCCTATAAGTAATTTAAACAAATAGCCAAGATCTCTCTTTAACTACTTGCAAAACTTGAACATATATAGATCTACTGTGAGCCAACTCTCGTTGCACTACTTGACACGAATGCCTAAGCTCACTCTCTCAATCCATTGTAAGGTATAAGCTCAATACATGTCACAAACATTCATTCACGAATAACTCCTATAAAGTATTTAGTCACTCATAATCACAAAAAATCCAACAACATTCATGCTTCTCATGATAGAAATTAATAAAGAGAAGTAATAAAAACTAGGTGAAGCTTTTAGGTCCTCCTCTCTACTTTAAGGAAACTAGAAAAATTGGATGCTAAAGAGTTTCTTGATTTCCCAGGATGATTGATTGTAGTTTACCACATAAAAAATTAGCTAAAATTGATCTAACTTTCAATGCACAATTTAACAATTAATTCAAGACCAATTTTTTGGCAAGCGTATAAGTCGAATCAAGTGATAAAGTGGAGTATATTTAAGACTTCGAGTATTGATCCCATAAGGAAGTTTATATGATGTAAATACTATGTCAATCGGATTACAATTATTTAGGGAATACTCAGCTTTATGATTTAAGAAAATAAATAACTAAAAGCTAATCTAAAAAGCCTAGAAAAATTCCAATCAATTGTAAAAGAGTTACTGATTGCTTTTCCAAAATTATTTAGTTAAGCCTTAGTAGTTGATGATTTAATTGATGGATCAGTGATGCTTAATCTAGGGTCTTCTATAAATCAAGGCAACGCTATGGTTAAGACACTGACTTATCTCTATTTGTCCTATCCTGAAGTTTGGTTATGCCTCAGACTTGAGTAATAGGCTTAAAGCTTAGGAAGTCTTGTCCTAAATCATCCTAATCTAAGACTAGCACCCTCATCATCAACCAATCTTTGGATAGTTCATTGATTTAAATCACGTTGTTTAGTGACTTTTCTAATAACCAAGGTAGAGACTGTCGAATCCTAGATTATCTTAAGGCAATATCCTAAGTGAACAATTCAGGACAAGCATTAAGCATTTAAATAAATGAAAATTAATTCACTAATCATGCATTAATCACCAAATAACATAATTAATCATCCATAAATAGATTCAGCATAATAACTTAAATGAAATTAAACAATTAAGCACAACAATTAATCAAAGAACATAATAAATATAACTTAAGCAACAATAATTTGATTAATTCAAAATAATAACAATAATACAAGAAATTAAGAGTTTAAAATGAACCAAATCACATCCCAAATGGTATTTTAACTCAAAACTACGTGCATGAAGATGCTAGAACTTCAAACAATCTAAAAATCTCAAATTACAAAAGAAAGAAAATAAAAACAACCTAAAAACTATATTGATCTTAAAACTAACTAAAACTAATGTGTTTTACTTTGAAGCTGGGCACTTAAAACGTTTGGAGAGGCCCTCTATTTATAGGGTTGGAGCAGTTGCAAGTGGAGGAAGAAGGCAAGTCGCAATTGTTAAAGAATTTGCTGAGAAAACATGTCTGTGCCTTTCAACGACGGTCTCCACTGATCTACAAAGGGGCATTATAGAATGAACAGCCCATCATTAGTCAACAAAATCTAACTTCTTCGATAGTAGTCTGCAGTCATTCAACGGTGGGCTTCACAAGGTGCCATTAATGGTCCATTTTCATAATCTTCTTGCATCCTTTTACACATTTTTCCAATCTTCACATCAACCTACAAATTAAATATTTCTAAATATAAATTAAACATTTAAGCACTGAAATAAGGGTAAATTGACATCAAATAACAACTAAAAGCACTATGAATTTGCACCCTAACAAGATACATCCAATTTATGTTAGTTTGAATAGGGTCCACCTTCTCCTATGTCTAATCCCTAATAAAACCTTTTTAAGATTTTGCACTAGAATCAAAAGAAAAAAAATTAAAAATACAATCCTTTTTCTTGGCTCATGGATAACCATTTCAATTCTTTTTCAAAGGCTTAAGGATAACCTTTTCAATTAACTATACTACCTTTAAAAAAATACACTTGAAAAGTAATCTCACTCAAGCAGTATTTAGTGTATTTAGAGGCTTACAAAACTTAAGATGAATGCAGCTGGTGAGCTCGTCGTAAGCTACTAAATAATAAAATTACTTAACCTACCTAACTGAGTAGTTAGGGCAAGTCAGGGTCAATCCCACAAAGAGCTGGAGTGAATTACTATCTCTAATGTTGCCAAAACGAAAACAAAACCCTCGGAAGCAAAGACATCAAAACTAAATAATAAAGATAATTGATGAAATAGAGACAAACAAAGAAGAAACAAATAAGAAATATGAAAGCTGGGTGGAAGATATATCAGGAATTATAGACTTATAATAGATCCTAATTGGTGTAAGATGGTAGCTTATAAATTCAAACATGCTCTCAAACCCTCAGTTCCGACATTTTTAGATAGGTCCTATGCGATAGAAAACCTATTCCTAATCACGAGGCAACCTAGAATAAGCTCTCTAGATTTAGCGACGCGATAACATTAACAACTAAGGAACAACTAGACTAAGGCACAATATCACAAGCTCAGATTGTATAATTTAGAAAATTAGAATTCTATGCTAAGTTGATTAAGTTCACTGACAAATTCAATTAGCCTATTGTTACCTATGGAAATCATTAGGACTATTACGTGTCACAAATTCATTCCTAACAATAGAATTAAAAATTAAATCTAAGATGGTCAATCTTAAGAATTAAGCTTTAATTCGTGTCATTTATGTGGAATTCCAATTCAACCTTTACCTAAATCACAATATTCGATCAATTTCTAATCAATTCTCACAATTATTAAGATAAAATCCCATTAATATCCTCCAACCCAAAATTAAACTAGTTAAACATAATTAAATTAAGAAAAACAGAAACTAAATAAATTCTAAACATACTTAATTAAAAGAAAACAAAAGCTGAAAAATTAAGAACAATAAAGGAAAAACCCAAATTGACTTTTAAATTAATGAAAACACACATTACTTAATGAATTTAAAACATAATTAATTAAAACTTAAACTAATTTTCTAGCAAGAATTCTAATCACTATAAATTAAATAAAAACAGAAAATAAATAAATTAAGCCATAAAGCATAACTAAATTAAAAATATAAAAATAAATTTAATTGAAATTTGCTAAAGACAAAAAATTAATAACATAAATAAAAAATGTTCTAATTTAAGAAAAAAATAACATTAACATTAAAATAATATTCTTCCATGACAAAAGAATAAGGAAAATAAATATAAATAAATAAAATGACAAAAAATTCAGACAAGAATTAAGTTGAAACTTGGACAAGAAACTAATCCAAGAAAACTAAAATAAATACTAAAACTGAATTTAAAAGCAAAAACATGCACAGTATTTAGTCAAAATTAAACTCCTAAAGTGTGCAGCAACTTTTCCCTTCGCAGGTCCATGGTGCATCGCAACTCTTAGTCTCTAAGCCAAAAGAACAGCTGCTAATCCAAAGTCAAGATAGCTCCAAGACCAGACAGCTTCAGCCGCTAGACCCCACTTGTTTCCCTTCTCCTATGTAGCAGCTTGAAGTCACTTGCCCACACCTCTCAGCCGCTGGTGCAGGTCGTCCTTAGTAGTTTCTCTCCAAGTCAAGTGTCAAGGATCCCAAAGCTGCAAGACTCCACCAGCGTCTGCCAAACAGCTGGTCTCCAAGTCAAGATAGCACTAGGCACCCATACCAGCACAAGTCAAGACCACCTGCTGCACGCACGTCCAAAGCCTCCAACTTGCTAGCCACACCTGTCCCTCACACATTGGTGACTCCATTAGGGAGACAGCAGTTGCCCCACCTCCAAGACCACACGTCTTAACTTCGAGAGCCCTAGGGATTGCCCAATATTGTTGCCTTCCGTCCGCATGTGCAGTCCTCTCCCTTTGTGTTTTCCGCCTGTCCCTATATGCATGTCGCACATTGGTTAATGCAAATGTGCATGCCGCACATTGGTTAATGCAAAACGTCCAAGCAAGCTGTGTCTTGGAGCTTGCTTTTAACTAATTTTTTTTCTTTTTTTTATTTTTTTATTTTTTTTCAAATTAATATCATTTTTGGTTTTTACTCCAATTACTTTAAATTTTTCATGTTTTGACCTAAAATTTGTCTTAAAGAAATAAACGTGTCATTAAACAAAATATAACACAAATAAATATTTAAACAATAAAATAATATTGAAATAGCATTTAAAAGTATATAAATAATTAATAAATTTCAATCTTATCAAATACCCCCACACTTGAACTATTGCTTGTCCTCAAGTAATTTAAACTCAACCAAGAAATTCTATCAATTCATTGTTAAAAAAAAAATTAAGTGTATGCAATCATTCAAATTTCGGCAAACTCAAATATCAAGCTACTATATATATCATAATTGTTTTTCATCGATACACATAAACAAAGTTGAATGAAGACACAATTGATCAAAAGTAAGCATAAAACTAAGATGGATTTTTCTCACAGCATTCACTCAAATCAGTCAAGTATGTAAGGGGTGGTGTTTCACTCATAACTCCCGCTAAGAGACTACACTATCATATGCTTTCAGATTCATAAATTCTCTACCATATAGATTACATGTCATCACGGATCAAAAAGGACTTTTACTTGGTTGTAATGGGGTTTAGGTTAAGGTGTGAAAATGAAGGTCAAAGGGGTTATTCACAAGTATTCATAAAGTACTAAGTAAAAGATATAACCTAATATCAATTCTGAGATAAACAAATGAATATAACATATTACAACTACTCATCACTAACCAATGCTACATTTTTTTATTCTTCTTTCTTCTTTTCTTCTTTCTCTTTTTTTTTCTGCTTTTTTCTTTTGTTTTTTTACTTGAATAACAATAAAAATAAGAGAGAACAATAGTAGCATATATCAATAAATACATGAGTAGAAGTATCTCTCAAAAGCATCTCAGAATAACGTAAAAAACCAATGTCCCTAAATCATAAACATCGACTGCTTACTTAGTACTTCATTTAACTTGTGAAAGGGTAAGGCTAAAAGGTTTTTGGGTTTTAATGTAAGGTGATTGGTATTGAAACAAACATGGTCAAAAAGTCTCAATGGGGTTTTCAAAGGGAAAAATGACACAGTAGGTCATTTAAGCTAAGAGGTTTGTATCAAATAAGGCCTTAAATCATATCCATAAAACATGCATCTCATAGTTGCAAACTGATTCCATGAAAATTCTAGAGGTAATCTACCTAGGAGAGCATAACACACAACAAAGAATTTAAAATGGCTAAGAGATGCAGTCATATAGGTTCAAAACCTCACATGTGCTTATATGAAAATCCATCAAAATTTCATACATTGCCTCATCACGTAAGTTTAAAATATTTGACTGAGTTTATGCAATCAACTACTTCAATTATTCCATAAAATTCACCTTATACTTAGCTACCTAATCAAAATTCAAGCATACAACTCAATCTCAATCCAAATACTACGATAGAATAACCAGGTTCAACATTCAACACAATAGCTAAAGTGTACAAATGCAAAAAAAAATTTAATTTTTTTTCAATTCCATCAAACTATTAACACCCCCACACTTATAATGGACATACTCTCTAATGTCCTTAAGGCAATGAAAACACAATCATAAGAGGGTAGGAACAAAAGTACTCCCCTAAATTGAAAAGGACCAAATGTAGCTCGACATGAATGATTGTAGCTTTAAAACCAAGATAGCAACTATGACTGCCTACAAACAAAACAAAAAAAATAAAATAAGTAAATCGTTCAAAGCAAACGACTAAAAGATAAGATCAAAAGAGAAAAAAAATAAAAGAAAGGGATACGGATGGGGTGCCTCCCATCAAGCTCTTATTTTAGGTCATAAGCTTGACAATTGGCATAAAATGTTATCCATTGTCGAATGGATACTTGAGCCCAACAGGTAGCATGCTAAGACTTAGAGATGAGCCCGGAGCAACCTCCTTTGAAATAAGCTCCTAATCAGCACAATGCCTCAAGACTTCAGAGGAGTGAAACTTCATTGTTTCGCCATCGTACTCTATCATCCACTCTCTCCTTTGGGCATTGCCCTTCTCCCAGGATGATCTCTGCAAGGCTAAAAGTAGTGAAGGTGGAGCCTCATCATCCTGCTTATCACCATTGAACATTGGTTTGCTTATGCATAACTCCTTCAAGCATTCCATCAGCTTTAACTCCTCTCTTTCCTGATCCTCTCGCTTCTCTTGCTTGCTCGTCTTCTCTTTTTCTTCCTCCTTAATATTCAACCTGTGAGAAAAAGAACAAAAAATATAGTCAGCAATAATAAATGTAGTAATACTGACCTCAGGAGGTGTAGCATCCTCCATATCATCTAAGCATATGTCCATTTCCTTAACGGTCTCCTCTTTCTCTTGTTGTTCTCTACCCTCTGGTAAATTATCACATACCACCTCGCCATAGTCTTCCTCTGGTTGGCTAAGTGTGATGGAAGATGCTTGGTCTTCTAAACTTACAATCCCTTTAGCCAATTGGCTTACTTAATCTTCCAAGTTCTTCAAGCTGCTCCTCATTTCCTACTAGAAGTGAAGATTGCTCGTAACCAAACTCTCTACGATTGCCTCCAATAACATCCCATTAGCTTGTGAAGGCGATGTTCGAGTTTGAGGTGCAGGTGAAGCATGTGCATAATCTTGATAGCATGATGGTGGAGAATTGAATTCATGCTGGTGGCCCTCATTTGAAAAATAAGGTTGATCCTCCCACTTCGAATGGTAACTTGGAGTGTAAGGATCATACTAGTCTTGTTGGAACTCTTGGAAATTGCCAAATCCATAAAACTATTGCTTATCCTGCAAGGAAGGACATATATCAATAGAATGGCCTGAATATGAGCAAAAATCACATACCTTAGTCTGGATGATATCTATCGCAACTTGAGCAACTAAGGGTGTGAGCTTTATTACTTGTTATTCCAACCTTAAAAGAGCAGTAACCTCAAAATCTTCATCATAATAATTAATGCCAGAAGGATCAAAATAAAAGGAATGCTGAAAATAATTCATTACTTGAAAAAGCTATGAAACAGAAACAAACAGAGACCAAAGATGATAAATTAATAAAAAAAACAAAAAGAAAGAAATACAACACAAGAAATAACAATTAACATAAACTCTAGCTCCACGGCAACGGTGTCAAAAATTTGGTGAGCTCGTCATAAGCTACCAAATAATAAAATTACATAACCTACCTAACTAAGTAGCTAGGGCAAGTCAGGGTCGATCCCACAGAGAGCTAGAGTGAATTGCTATCTCTAATG
>JAOXYD010155303.1:0-10396 GCA_028565735.1 Pinacopodium congolense | reverse complement strand
CTTAAAGTGAAAACGAGAATGATATCCATTTGAAGACTTTGGATTTTGGAAATCTAATACATATAGAAAGAGCAAGAAGCTCTTATCTTACTATATGAAATAATGATAATTCCTAAGAGAAACACTGCGACTCAATATAATAAACTTATGAGGTATGCAATATGTGTAAAAATAGAATGTCTCTAATTATTATGTGAATTAAGGGGGTATGATTATTCCTAGAACATACGGTTCATTAGGGTATTACGCTTGTAATCTTTTAGTGATTGACTAATGGTCACTCACTCATTCACTATCAAATTTAATATAAAAGATAACTAAAATTGGAAGTTAATGCATTCAATGCTGAAGCATTTGAAGTAAAATGTCAAACATAATTAGTGAAATGAAAACGTTAATCAAATCTTTTTAGATATGAACCAAGTAAAAGTTTTGCACTCTATTTTCCTCTAGATTATGTGGTATATAAAATGGCATTCAACTTACAAGAATCAAGGTTCTTATGAGGTGTCTATAATGAATGTTTTAAGACTTCCCACACCATATAGTAAAGACTATTTTTCTGAGACATACTCACAAGAGGATGAAAAAAAAAGCAACTTTATTTTAAGTCTAAATGAAATATGAAAAAAAAAATCTTTTATAGTTTTTATGATCTTAAAAATTGCTAAGGCCAATGAATATAAGAAAAAGAAAAAAAGAGACATCACAAGAAGAAAGTTCTTGTTTGTTGTCATGCTTTTTGGTAATATAAGATTCTACATCAAGATTTTATGGTGGAAAATGATAAGACTTTTGGAATATATATCAAATTTCTATGGTAAAAAATGTTAATTTTATGTTAAATGTTTATGGTGGAAAATGATAAGACTTTTGAACATTTATGATCATGATTTTATGTTAAATATTTGTACAAATATTAGATGATAGTTAAGTATAGTTTTTGCTTCCTTTCTGCAATTAACACTTGTAATATGATTTTAAATGATGGCACGTTAAACTTGATCATATTGGATAAAATCAAATAAATTAAATAGTTAAATGGACTTGTTTTAAAGACCTGCATCACGTAGAATTTTCTATTAGTGACCATAGTCTAACTAATAACATTGTGTAATAAATCAATTTATATGATAGAAAGCTATTAATTCATTATATTTAACTCGTTATGATATTTGTGGCATAATAAGTGTGATATTTGTGGCATAGAGGTAATTATTCCATTACCATTATGAGTGACTATAATTGATATAATCATATCCATTTGAGTTCCTATAATTCAAAGCATCGCGTTGCTTTCAATAGTTTACATTTTTCAATGAGAATCAGTGAGATAAATCACATAACGAATTCAATAATTGGTCAAAGATAAATGTACTTTAGTGTACTTGTCTAATCGATTCAAAAAGTCATGTAAGGAAAATTAAAGGAATGAACAATTGACCATTTTATAAACATATCATGCAGATGGTGATAAAAAGAGGAGAACAAGAACTCTTATTGAAATCATGAAGTCTCTAATAATATAATAAAAGTTGGCCTAGCACCTATTGGAGTGACATATCATTGATGACCAAATCTAATTACCTATGTGTCTATCAAATTAGATATTAAACACCATATTTTCACAAGGCATCTTATTCTTAAAGGATGAATTCCTGAGGTAAAGAGAAGATAGTTTAAAACCTACCTTAATATAAGATATTGAATCAGAATAACCTACTAAGTTGAACTCAAATGAATGTGACACATCTAAGTGAGAGCAATTACGGAGATGAAAAATTAGCCTTTTCATCAAGACAATTGCAATCCAGAGGGAATTATTTACCACAGTTTGATTTATATGGAAGCAATATAAAACTGGAGAGATAATTCCATACTACATTTTGACTTTAAAGGGAAAAACGTATTGGTAATACCGTAAAAGACTTATAAGTCTAATCATGTGAGAAAGGCTCTATCTTATTTTACTAAGGATTAACACATTAATTATAAAAGAAGAATAAATATCAGCAAGCTCTATCTGAGTATAAAACTTTAATAATTGGCCTAAACAACTTATTACTATCACGTATAAATGAGTTCTCAAATGTCAATTGAAACACTGATGTAACTTTAGTAATTACACAATATAAACTTAAATATGAGAAGACATTGCCATTCATTATAAGGTTTACATTTGTTTGACTAGTTCTAACTTTAGTGGTTAGAATAGATCTTACTTGACATCAAGTGAATGTAAAAAGTTGTGCATTCTTAAATGAAGAATGAAATAAAGAACAATCAATATGTTTTATTTACAAAGACCAAGAATATTACGTGTTTAAATTTTTATCCTCAATTTTTGGTTTAAAGCAATATTAAATTTAGTCGCGTATATTGTTTCATATAGTAATCATGTCATATGATTTTAGTATAATTCATAAAGACTACTAAGTATATGTTATAAGATCCAATGAGAAATACGTGAATTTATTGAAATAATTTGTTGTTGTTATTATAAGCTAAATATTTATCAAAAGTATGCTTAAATAACACTGTATGCAAGATTATAAACTTTTTCATATTAGTATTACTAAAAGTGAGTAATTGAGCAATAAGTTGTATCTGTAGATGCTACATGATAAGATAAAATTGGTAATCTCACATACACTTTGTTATATATGAACAAACACAGTGGAACGTAGTAGTAGAGAGTTCATATGTCAAAAATGAACCAAACACATAAACATAAGCTAATTTTTGACACCAGGACATAGTAGTTTAGAGTGAAATGATCATGCTATGTGATTATGTTAGTGATGTTAATTTGTTCATCATTGGGTATGTAATGCAATATATGTTTAATCAATTATTAAGCATTATCATTTTCTTAAACGAATTTTATATGAAAATTCATCCTAAAATGATGAGAATAATTGATTTTTGAATTAAGTATTCAATTCGCGAATAAATGATGTAATAAGTATCGAATATGCAATTTTAGATATTAGATATATGTTAGACATATATAAGATGCATTCTCATATAGGTCATCGCCTCCATTACTTTGTAGGAATGGAGAAGAGACAGTTCTAGGTAATTTATCTAGGTGATAAAATGATAACTCAAGGCTTAAAACATGAATGTTGATGAGTAAAAAAAGTTATTAATAATGACATAACTCTTAAGAAATGATATGTTCATTCAATCTGTCTTAATATACCAAATGTAAGTTTTAAAAAGTGAATTGAGTGAATAAATAAGTAAACGCAAGTTAGGTATTAAGTATACCTCAACTATCATCTATATACTATTTGAAGAAAGACATACACTTTATTAAATGATAGTCAATACTGTAACATATGATTCATATCATGTGTGTATCATCGACCAATAAAAATAATGAGTCATATTTCTAACTTATATTATTTGAGATTCTATTTGAGGTTATGTGAATTTCAATTTTTTAAGTATATTTTTACTCAAGTTCTAATTATAAATAATTAAATTAATAATTGTTATATTAAAATATTACTTAAAAATCATGTTTGATTCGATATAATGAGACGTTTTAGAAAAGTAAGTTAATTTGATTTAAAGAGTTAAGAACCGAAGAAGACTGTTAAAAATTCAAGTTTGCATTACATAGTATTAAAAAAGGCTTACCTTCTGTGTAAAAGACCGTATAAATACAAATTATATACAAAGTGAGAACAAGATGATAAGTGATGCAATAAATGATTTAGAATACTGTATACTAAATCTACTTAGGTGGGTGAGCAAGCAGAGAAGCGTATGATCAATGGGCCGTGTCGACATACTGACACAGAAAATGATAACGATGGTCATACTCTCATCAACGGATAGTAGTTCATTGCAGCCTTCTTTTTTTACCATTTCATATTCTTTTTTTTTTTTTGTTGGAAAATACCATTCCATATTCTTTATTATTAGAGAGGGAATCATTCTTTCATTCATAATGATATTTTTTTCCCATCATATTATTCGTAATACCTTGGAGCTTTAAAAAATTGCTATTTTACAAAAGTCTCCATTCTAATTCTTTTTCTTCTTGTAATTTTATATTAATTAATTGTGTGAAGAGAAAAAGAAAGTATTAGGTTAGTCGAAAGGTGAGGCACAAGCTCATAACGACTGCGCGTGTGTGGATGGGATAGTTGTTGGGCGGTGCGTCGGCTTAACGCTATCGTGCCTTTTGCTTGCAATGGGCCGACTAATCTCCAACGGCTCATATTTGTCCAATAAAATGATGAGAAAGTCAAAATTAAAAGATTATTATAATAACATGCATTATAATAATGAATGATCCTATCCATTCAATGAAGCCTCTGCTCCTGTTTCGGCTCCTTTTTGTGACTTGGGCCAAGCACTGTCGAGGCACCGCGTTTTCTATGCCCTTTTATTTTATTTGTTGGTTTTTCTAACTAAAACATGCCGAAATTCACTAGGCCCGTGTTTCGTTCTTTTCTAATATGAAGTTGAGTTTCTGTCTTGTGAAAACACTAAATTGGTTACAGCACAGTAGTACCAATATCGGTCACATCATTTAACATTTACAAAAACGTCCGTTTCAACAGAGAAAAGAATAAAGGAAATAGAGTTGCTATTTTTCTTATCTAAAATGGAAGATAGAGAAAATTTTTAATGCGAACGATCCCTTTTAATTAGATACCTTCCTCATAATGAAATGGTTTTGAAATTAAAAAAAAAAGTGAACATGGACTGTCTATGAGTTGAAATATTTATTGATAATGGACAATTTACAAACTTTTGAGCAGAACTAGACTTAGATTATGTAAGCAGCGAGTTCAAAAGAATATGGACTAATGGTTCTGAGCTTCTTATTACGGGGCCTCAAATTTTAATGTTAGGGTAAATTTTAAGTTGGGTTTTTATTGGATTTTGATGGGATTTAACCTAAAATTAGATTTGGATTTGGCTTGGGCTCCATTTGTCTTCAATTGGGTTTTCATTGTGATTGGGTTGGTAAGTAAATTAGGCCCCTACAACAGAATTGGACTTCTGGAATTCCAATTTTGGGCTTCAGATGTTTAGTCACAGAGAGAGGCATTTGGGAGATCTGGGTTCTTCGAAGGATTAGAAACTAGGGTTTGGTTCTGAGGCAAAAGAATTAACATTGGAGGTAATTGGGTTCAAGTTTTCGGCTTTAAGAAAATTGGGACGAAAGGGTTAATGCTT
This sequence comes from Pinacopodium congolense, assembly GCA_028565735.1. NCBI lineage: Eukaryota > Viridiplantae > Streptophyta > Magnoliopsida > Malpighiales > Erythroxylaceae > Pinacopodium > Pinacopodium congolense. The sequence goes on along the minus strand of JAOXYD010155303.1, from coordinate 5,194 downwards.
TAGAGTTAAGAATTTGAGGACAAAATGCATGGAGGGGATGGGTGTTGCTACAGTTACTGCAATCATTTCTCTTTGTAACATTCGCTAGAGCCATCATTCATCTCTTCCACATTACGGCTTTATTAGGTGAGGTTGATAAATCATGAACACCGTTATTTACTCTTATACTCATTTCTAGATATGTGGTTAGGTTAGTCCATATAGGGCTGGTCTGAGCTAATGCTATTGTAATTCAGGGGAAGCCGTGATAAAATTGCTGGTAGAAAGTCCTGTAAATTGAAAAATTTTCAGCATGTTGTGGTGTTGTAGTTTCATTTTTTGTTTTACCACAATATACATGATTCATGAAAAGATTTATATATATTCAGTCTATATTTTCTACATCTACTAAGAATAATGATTAATGACGATTTATATATTAAAAAAAGAACTATTCATATAATATCTTAAAATTTTAGGTAAAGATGTAATACTTTTCTTGTATATGAATTACACTTCTTACAAAATAGGAATTAATAAAATTTAATATGATATCTATTCTGTAATATTTTATGACTTTCCACAAATATTCATTTGTATGGACATTTACAGATATTTTTTCTTATAAATTTCGTGCATCAAATATTTATGTTTAAAAATAAAAAGTACATATATCAAATAGGTTGCGTGTTAAAATTCTCACACAATAATAGAAACATAACTTAATATTTAGGGACAAGTAGTGGGGTCTTTTTTCAAAATAGATATTAGTTAAGGACTTGTTTGGTATAGTTGGAGTTTTTGGTTTTAATTTTTAACACAAAAATCGATAAAGATAACATATTAATACAGCAAAAAAATCAAGGATAAAATATAAAAATTAATACAAATATATCAAAACAACAACTAAAAATCACAACTCATAGCAATACCAAATGACCCATTTGACAAGGTCAATATCATTTCTTTCGTAAAGCATTTGCCGTTCCTCCTTTATTTAGCATATCGAGGATATTACTGGCAACCGACTTCTGTCTCTTTAACTCTCACCTCCATTTTCTCCTTAGGTTGTTAGCTATCACGATGTGATTGTCATTTTGAAATTTTTGGAGTTGAATCAAAGCTGATAACAGGAGTAGAAGTCGGTGCATGCTCAGCTAACGCATGAAAAGTTCAATCATTTTAATCGTTGAGTTGAAACGTAAGAAACAAGACAGAATGTTAAAATCGTCTTGATTAAATCATCAAATGTGACACGTTGATCTAATTATGATTGATTTTCAAGGAGATTTCAATTAAACTGAAACGCTTTAGCAACTTGTAATCGTAATTTCAACGCCCAGCTAGCACTCGTTTCCTGGAAGTCAAAAGCATAAGAGCAAGTTGGACAGAATTACCTTTTACTTGGTATGTTTCAATCTCAAAAATGATAAACTACTAGTCTGAATTCGACAGGATTCCTTTATCATAAATACTCTTGTATGGCTGATTAATTGGTGAATTAGACTTTCCAGTTAAGTGAATAATTAATTAAGGTATTTGATAAACCAAATAACAACAAATTTCTATTTTTAAAAAAAGAGACTAATTTATATTGCAACGTATTGTCTTATATTAATAAATTTCTTTATACACCACATTTGTTTCTTCTTCTTTTTTTATTAAAAAAATGTTTGGTATAGAGATTTTTCTTTTGTATAATCTTTGAACAGAAACATATCCACGTGTTTCCAAATTGGTGGCTAAGAGGTGAAGTTGGGGGCCAGAGCCAGGTTGGGGCGGTTGACCATATACACTGCGTAATAAGATTAGAAACTAATTCGGTCCTTTGTCAAAGGTTGGGCAAATGAAGGTCAAAGTATTGCAAGTGCTGAGACTAATAATTACGTAATGCCATTGTTAAACCACCAAGTTAGATTCGTGTGCATTTAAAGTCAATACAAAATAGATCAAAGTGGAACTTAGACTTAAGCTGCCATAACCTTTTGACGTTTCCTCTCTAATGATTTTTCGTCATTGCTCCTTCTAGTCTCATCATTGGTGTACTTCCAACTATCGAGATGAAGTTCTCGACAAAGATTGCGTTATTCTTCCATCATAAGGGCGTCACCATCCCTTTTTTGATAAACATATATGACACAATTGCGGAGACAGTTTTGATAGATGAATGAGTTCTAGCTTCAATATGATGAAATAGCCTTTCTAAAATGTAAAAGATGGATAAAAAAACTCTTAAACACTCAAGCAAGATATTAAACACAATTTTGCACACCCAGAAACACAATTTGACAGCAAACAATTGATTGAAAATAAGTACAGTGAAAATATGGACAGCTTGAGGCTTTTGAGAGATTCAAAAGGTTTGATCAGTTTTTGGAGAGTCTAGAGTATCACAATTCATTTATAAGGAGTATCTATAGTTTCTGGATGCTCAAGGAAGGTTTAGGAGGGTTTTTAAGGGATTAGAATGAAGACAAAAAGGTTAAGACCCAAAATTAGAAACTAGCCGTTAGAGTTTGACCCTTCAATGACACCCTCTAGGTTAATCAATGGCGTCGTTGTTCTAAGAACAACCCACCGTTGATAGCTTTTGGAGACGGGGGAACAACGACACTCAAGCAGGGTGTCGTTGATTGATGATCAGTCCACCGTTGACTATCTAGAAAACGTAAAATATGCTGTATAATTGACTCCAAATATTTCCAAACAAGTTCCTAATGATAATTGAGACTTCAAAAACCTTTTAGATCACATATTGAAGCTATATGAATGATCAAATACCTTCAAACAATTCAAACACATGATTTTGCCTATGAATTGAGATAATATGAACTTTTTACATTTCAAATGCAATGCATGATCAAACTTAAGCCCTTAGGTTAATTGACCATAAAGTAAAACTTACAAACATATTTGAAACAACCTATCTAAGATCTTGAAACTTCCAATTCATTTGAATTTCAATTATCTTCAAATTTGACCTTCAAACTCCAAGCTTTCCATAATGAATTCTTCTTAAAACATACCTATCTTTAAGATTAACATCATAAACTTAAACCATTAGTAATCAAATATATTTTGTTATCATCAAAACCAAGATTAGAACCTCCCTTGGTTCAATAAGGCTTTTCATGAGATCGGTTAACCGAACAAAATATATCGGTCGACTGATATACACTTTACGCAGACATTAAACAACGAACTGTCATTTTATCCAGTGGAGAAAAACCTAGTAAAGGGTATATAAAATACGAAAGAAAGGGAGAGGAGGAGAAAATTTTTACAATTGGAGATTAGTTTTCCAAAAATGATAGTTTTGATTTTCTCTTAATTTTTCTCTTTTATTTCAAGGTTCTAAAGTATTCTTTTAAGCTTTTGGGTTAGATTTTATTGTTACTGATTGAATATTTGATTCCATTGATGTTTCCCATTGGTTTAGATTCTTATTAGTGATTATTTATTATTTTAGATTGTTAATTTTAGCTTCAGTTAATTTTGGATATTTAAAAGAGTTGTTTTAAGGATTTTCAGTTGATATTTCATGAATAATGGACGGTCAATGATTATATTTGAATGGGAAGATTTGATTTATGATTTATGAATAAATTTTAGATGATTAATCCTTTGTTTTGGGTTTCTTTGAGTATTCATTAATTTTCTAGCTTTTATAATTTTATTTTAAATATGGAACTTCTTTAATTGATATTTATGTGGATCAATTTTAACATGTATGGTTAGTTTTCTTAGGAGTTGGAGATATCATAAGGATGAAGGGATCGAAATTGTGAGAATGGAATTGAAGTTGCCTTGAAGTGGTACTTGTATGTCCAAGTTGATTTGGGATTTTGGATAAATGACACGAATTAGGAAATACTTCTAGGCCTGATCACTCTTTAGGTAACTTCCTAATCCAACAGCTTGGGTTGAGCATGTGATATCTAATAGTCCATAGCAATTCCCGGAAGTAATAATAGGTTAGTTGAATTTGTCAAGATACTTAATCAATTAATCTGGAATCCCATATCTTTAGGTTACACATTCCAAGCTTATGACTAGCTGACCTAAGTTAGTCTTTTCTTAGTTCCTAATGCATGTTTGCTATTGAACTTAGAGAGCTTATTCTAGGTTGTAGTAGAGTTTGGGACATTACTAGAATTTTTTAGTTTTGTCTGTTTTTGAGAAATTAAGGATTCGAGAGCTTAATTGAGTCCATAGGCTAACACCATGATGACAATACCTTTTATTTAAATTCAAGGATCACTGAACATCTCTTTATTAACATAAAAAAGGAAAAGTAAAGGTGGGAATTTAAAACATAAAAAAAGCTTTCCATGAGAGGAGGCTTTTAAAATCATGGCATTGCAAAACTCTAGAGGAGAATAAGAAAAAAATCTTTCAAAAAAGCTTTCCTATGTCACGGAAACAAATATTTTAAAGGTAGTGAAGCAAAAAACGTTAAGAAGTGTGGAGCTCTCCTTGGTGGATGACAACAACGTTCATGAGAGCTTTCTTAGGGATTTTAATTTTTTTCCTTTATATTATTCACATTAGTAGCAGTTTTTTGTAATGGAGTTTTTTCGTGGTTTATTCATTTGTTTCGCCATTATTCCTTCTTCTTATTCGCATCTTTCCTTAGCTTCGATTATTTCTTTTTATTTTTGAAAGCTTTATGTCCAATATTGTCAGATGTTTTCATTTTCATGTCTTTAGCTTAATGCTTTCCTAGGTAATGTTAAGTTGTTTATTTATGAGTTTATAGTTAAATCTCTTGACATTGTATGAAACCATGCTTGTACACTTATAAGTGGAGCTTTTTATTCTAAATTTTTTGGCCTAAATTCTACTTATTTGAGCTTGGATTTTTATGTTATTAGGTTTTTCTTTATCAAGTTGTGTGAAGTTTTATTTCATAGGTGTTCATTTATTCTTGGTGTCTTTGGTTAGTATGTGTTTGATAGTTTGGATTTATACATGTTATTAAGATATCAATGATTTAATGTTAATTTTTGTTCAATTTATACGTGTTGGAATTTTTGTTTAGAGTGTTACTTTTAGTTTTGTTGAATTAAGTTTTAATTAATTAATTATTAGTGTATATACCAACAGTTGGCATTAGATTTAGTGTTGAACCTTAGTTTTGATAATTGTGTTTTTGTATGTGTTTTTCTAAGTGTTTTGCATGTATTTCTTGCATAATAGGTTGTTTTTATTGTGT
>JAOXYD010155292.1:0-10396 GCA_028565735.1 Pinacopodium congolense | reverse complement strand
AGCTTTGTTTTGATTTCATGAAGGACTTTAATCAGACATTAAATCTGTTTTTAAACTCAAATAAATCATCAAACATCTAATCCATAGTTCCTTTAAAGATTTGGCAATTTTCATAATTTTTCAGAAGCAATTAAAAATCGTTTTCAAAGTGTTCAAGCTAAAGTTCTCAATTTTTAGCCTTTTTCCATTTTTCAATCAATTTCTCTAGATTTTTCCTAAATAATTGTAATCCAATCAATCTGGTGATTAAGTAACATTTTCCCCGTGGGATTGAAAATCAGAGTTTTAAATTTTACTCCACTTTATTACTTTTGTGATAGGTGCACTTGCCTAAAAAGCACGTTGGTTTTAAAGTAAAAATCATTTCGAACACCCGTCAATTTTAAGTCACCTAACCAACGCAACATGTACCTTAGCCGAAGACTTCAATTGTACTCTCCACTTTTTAGATACCTTTAACCTTTGGCATCCAACTAGTTTTTAGCTTAAAACTTATGAGGAGCTAACCCACTTGACCCACAGCTATGATATTGTTGACTTAAAGCACATAGGGAATCGTTATACTTGGAGCAACAAGTAATAAAGATCTCAGTTTCAATAAAAAAAATCTTGACCATTGTTTTGTTAATGCTGATTAACTATTGGCTTACCCTAAAAGCTCAGCTAACTTTGCTTCTCCTTATTTTTAGATCACTCTATTAGTACTATTTGAGTTGATCCCTTAATGAAAAAGAGGCATTCCCCTTTTAGATTCTTTAACACTTACCTTACTCACCCTTTATTTCCTTTGACCCTCTCAAAAGGAATGCACAATTTTCCTAGTGGCTCCTAAGCTTTTATCTTCACCCAAGCCCTAAAAGCCATCAATAAGGAATTTATAGCCCTTTAAAAAGCCTGCTCTCATTATGCTGAGGTGAAGCAGTAGGCAGTGGGCATTTACAACCTTTCAATCTACTTAATTGCAATTGGTCATCAATCTTTTTGACCCTCACCTATGTCTCTAAAAAGCATTAGCCATAAGGACCTATATAGAGGCCTTAGAGGACATTCATTCTCAACTAAAGTAAAAATCTAGAGCTATTTGGATCAAGGAGGGGAAGCGAAACACCAAATACTTTTATTGGATGATCCAATCTAAGACGAATAAAAACTTAATCCAGTCTAATTGCGGTTGGCCACATCCAAAATTAATTCAAATTAATTTATCTTTCAAATAATTTAATAATTAATTCGAGACCAATTTTTCAACAAGTATACCGGTCGAATCAAGTAATAAAGTGGAGTATATTTAAGGCTTTAAGTATCAATCCCATAAGGAAGTTTATATGATGTAAGTACTAGGTCAATCAAATTACAATTATCTAGAGAACACTCAGTTTTATGATTTAAGTAAATAAATAACTAAAAGCTAACTTAAAAAGTCTAGAAAAATTCCAATCAATTGTAAAGGAGTCATATTGCTTTTCCTACATTATTTAGTTAAGCTTTGGTCGTTAATGATTTAATTGAATTAGAAATCAATGATGCTTAATCTAGGGTCTTCACTAAATCAAGGCAGTGTTATGGTTAAGACACTGACTTATCTTTATTGGTCATTACCTGAAGTTCGGTTATACTTCAAACTTAGGTAATAGGCTTTAAAATTCAGGAATTCTAGTCCTAAATCATCTTAATCTAGGACTAGCTCCCTTATGATTAACTAAGTCTTTGGTTATTTCACTGATTTAAATCACGTTGTTTATTGATTTTTCTAATAACCTAAGTAGAGATTGTCGCGTCCTAGATTATCTGATGACAATATCCTAAGTGATCAGTTTAAGACAAGCGTTAAGCGTTCATTAAACAAAGATTAACTCACGAATCATGTATTAACAATCAATTACCATAATAAATCCTCCATAAACATATTTAACAACTCAGTTAAACTGAACATTAACATTAATCACAACAATTAATCAAAGAATATAATAAATATAACTTAAGCAACATAACTTTGATTAATTTAAAACAACAACAACAATACACGAAATTAATAGTTTAGAATGAACCAAATCACATCCCTAGATGGTATTCTAACTCAGAACACATGTATGAATCTGCTGGAAATTGAAAACAATTTGAAAATCTCAAATTAAAAAAGATTGAAAAGAGAAATGATTTAAAGCTACTTTAATCTAAAAACTAACTAAAACTAAAGTGTTTTGATTTAAATTTGGTTTCTTTAGACTTCTGGGAAGGGAGTCTATATGTAGGGAAGACTCATCTACAAGTGGAGGAAAAATACAACCTGAAATGTTGATAATTCCAATCAAGAATTGTGTCTGCCATCCTTCAACAGTAGTCTGTACCAAATTACGACGGCGTCGTTGAAAAATGAACAGCTTGCCACTAGTTGTCTATTTTTTACTTTTTCAATGGTGGTTTGTAGATCCATTAATGGTGGATTGCTAAACCTCTATTAATGGTCCAAACTTGGATAATTTTGCTTTCGTTTTGCACATTTCTTCAATTATTCACATTAATCTATAAATTAAAAATTTATAAATATTAGTTAAACAATTAAGCACTGAAATAGGGGTAAATATACAATAAATAGCATCCAAAAACACTATAAAATTCACCCCTAACACAGTCTCTAATTGATAATTTTGGTGACTCGGTCAATATTCAAGATGGACTTAACAACTTGCATTTCACCATTTTTCAAAACTTTTTTGGAATAGACTCCCCTGTTACTCCTCTCCCTCCGGAGTTGTCTTCCTTAAGCTCCCCCTTTTCCCCTGATCTCTTAGTTGACTTGACTAAGGCCGTTTTTAATAAGGAAATTAAGAGTATTGTTTTTGGCCTCCAACCATATAAATCTCCTGGTTTAAATGGGTTTAGCACTAGATTTTTTCAAGCAACTTGGGGCACAACCGGAAGCATGGTCACAATGATAGTTAAGGAGTTATTCATTAGTAGTTATATGTTAATGGAACTTAAGAAAACCTTCATTACTTTGGTTCTTAAAACCCCTCGTTCCCTTGACTAAGAATGATTTTCACTCAATATCCTAATGTAATAAAACTTACAAAATCATTGTTAATATTCTAGCCAATTGACTGAAAGCTGCTCTTCCAAGTATCATCCATCCTACTGAAGGAGCTATTATTTATAAGTAAAATATTGGAGACAACATTATGTTAGCCCAAGAGCTTTTTAAAACTTATACTTCCAAGGATGCAATTAAGAGTTGTGCAGTGAAAATTGACTTTGCCAAAGTTTTTGTCTCCTTAAATTGGAACTTTATTCTCTCGTTATTATAAGAATTTGTCTATTTGGCTATCTTCATCCATTTGATAAGGATATTCATCTCTACAGTCTCTTACTCCATTCTTGTCAATGGAGAGCCCACTATGATCCTTAAGGCTTCTTAGGTAGTAAGGTGAGGTGATCCTCTTTCACCCTACCATTTTATTATAAGAATAGAAATATTGAACCATTTCTTCAAGTCTCCATGTCCAAAGAAAATGTCTTCAAATACCATCATAGATGTAGTAAGTTGTAAATATCTAATCTCTACTTTTCTGATGACTTGTTGATTCTCTATGGCTCTAACCCAAACTTTGTAAATCTGGTGTTTGATACTCTGTAGTAGTTCAGTCTTATGTCAAGATTGAGATACAACTCTATCAAAATCTCCTTTGTTTATTTTTGTAGGTTCCAATCTAGCAATGGGCTCTGTTTCTTTATTCTATAGGCTCACCATATAACCTCTTCCCTTTAAATATCCAGGATTTCCTATCATTACTAAGAAGCTTACCCTATCAGACTACTACTTGCTTCTAGAGTCAGTCTACAGGCATCTCAATAATTGGTTTAGCAAGACCTTAAGTTATGGCCGGTGCCTCCAATTGGTTATCTTAAAATTATCCCATATACAGCTTTGTTGGTGTATTCACCTTGCTCTCCTAAAGGTAGCCCTGAAAAAACTAGATAAAATCCCTAGAGAGTTCCTATGAAGTGGTGCTAGAAACTCACCCAAAATTCTAACCATTAGATAGCTTGAAGTATATCTCCACAAATCTAAAGGTGGTCTTGGAATCTCCTCTTCAAAAACTGCCTTTAAGGCATTTTTCATCAAGAAACAATGGCAACTCTACACTAAAAAGAAAAACATTAGGGTTAAATGAATTCATCATAATATATTTAATGGAAAAAAATATGGACTTACAAAGTTATGCCATTTTGCTCCTGGACTCTTAGGTAGATCTTACAATGTAGAGATTCTGTCCAACCTTATATTTAACATCATATAGGTAACTGAAGAGATACCTCTCTCTGGTTTGACAATTGGGATGAGTTAAGCCCTTTGTACAAACTTCAGGACTTCCTAGCTTTGAGGACCATTTATGCCTCCGTTCGAAGATCAACCTCCTCATTCAAGATTGTTCCTGATCTTGGCTTGTCCATACTAAAAGAGGGTTTGTAGAGATTCAATAGAGACTACCAAATTATTTCCTAAACCCTACTCTAAAGGATAGAATCTAATGGCTGCTAAGTAGGGATGACAACTTTACCTTAAAATCTTGTAAGCAATTTCTTTAGGGGAATACGGATACTATCTTTTGGTCCAAGTTTGTTTGGAACTAGTACACTCCTCCATCTGCAACAGTCATCCTCTGGCTTGCCTTCAAAGGCTAACTGCTTACCAAAGACAAGTTGAATTTCCATATTCCAACTAATATCTACATTTTATGTTTTACAAAGAGTGAAGATCTTACTCACTTGCTCTGTAGATGCCCTTTCTCTATCCAGCTTTGGAATCTTATTTATGTTCCCTAAATTCTCCTCCTCTGCTCCCTGAACTGGTCGGATGCCATTAGGTGGTTTACTTAACAAAAATTCACTAAGAAAGGTGATCTCCATCTTTCCAAGATGGTAGTAGGCAAAGTAATCGACAACTCTTCTGCAATCAATAGGACTTCACTCCTCAATTACCCTTAAAGATCGAATACAAAATTAGGAAAATTGCAATCATCAACAATCTTACCTCGAATTTGAGTTTGAACCTTGGAAAATGTTATAACCTCATCCTAGACACCTACTCGTTCAAAGTTGACTAATAGGGATGTAAAATATTCAGTTTTGACTTGTTTTATTATGTTTTCATCCCTATTTTAGTGTTTACAAGCTTAATTTGTGTTCCTTTTTTAGTTTACATACAAATTTAATTATGGAACCTAAATATAAGTAAAAAGGGAGAAGTTTGGAGAAGACTTGGAGCAAAAAGAGTAAGAAGAGGCCTGATAAAGGCATATACGGCGGGCTATAAGGAGTAATATGGCAGTCCAAGCACCCGTCATAGACATTCATAGAGCAGGAGCAATATGACAGGTGCTAGACTGTCGTATAGCTCAAATATACCACTATATAAATCACAGACAACAAAAAAAATAAGGACAAAATAGACTTTTACTTACCCAAAACTTTAGAAACCTTAAAGAGGCATATAAAAGGAGAAGAGAGAGTCGAATAAAGGATCTTTATGATATTTTTAGTTTCCATCATCATTTTTCTTAGGGTTTCTTAGTTTTTCTTCTTGTTCTTTAGGGTTTAACTTAGATTTTGTTTCTGTTTTGCTTTAATCTCTTTAGTTAAGTGTTTTAGGTATGGTTTAGCATTTACATACCCTGTTTTTGATTTGTTTAAGCTTTCCATTAATGCTATTCAAAATTTTCTTATTGTTCTTATGCTTATGTTATGTTTTTATGTCTTTTTATTATATGAAGTTATGAATTTTAGTAATATATTGGTTTTTTTATATTTCTAATAGCGTTCTTTTAATTTCCAATATATGTATTTGTTCTTTTGGCATGTTTGTTTTTCATTTATTTTCTATTTTTGTTAATTTAGTTATGTTAGGTTAGATTTTCCTTGGGTTAGAGGATATTGATGGGATTTTTGACTTAGAATTGTGAGAATTGACTTGAAATCAATTAGGAAGTATGTTTTAAGTTAAGACTGAATTGGAATTTTATTTTAATGCCATGAATTACGGATTTATTCATAATATTGATTGTGCTAGGTTTAATTTCTAGTTCAATTGCTAGGATTTATCTTTTAATTCATAATTGCTATTAGATAAATTTATAAGTGGTGATAGCTTAATTAACTTTATAGGTAAACTTAATCAATTAGCCTAGGATTCTAATTTTCTAAGTTATAAAATCCAAGATTGAGAGATTGTGGTTTAATCTAGTCGTTCCCTAGTGCTTAGTGCTGCTACACCACTAAATCTAGAGCTCTTTTTCTAATTTGTCGCACAGTTAAGGATATTTTAAGAGGATTCAAGAACTTTTTTGGATCTATAGGCTAACATCTTAGCTGAAGAACATAATATATATATTTGATGATCAATTATAAATTATAAATCCCGAAGATATCTCTTTTCTAGCTTTCTTTTATTGTTGTCTATTTCTTTTAACACAACCTTAATAATAACTAATAAGAACAACTAGCTTTTTATGGGATTGACCTTGACTTACCTTATAGGTTACTTAGATAATTTATTATTTAGTGGTTTGCAACAGCTCCATCGATTTTTTGACACCATTGCAGAGGAGCTAGTGCTTCTGTTTTAGGTATTTCTTGTATTGTCTTTCTTTCTTTTTTTTGTTGTTGAGCTTTTATCAACTTTGTGTTTTGTTTTTTTATGTTTTATAGCTTTTTCAAGTAATGGCTTATTTTCAACATGCTTTTTTTTTCTGATCCTTTTTACCTTAATTCTTATGATGATGAGTTTTAGTTTACTGTTATCCCAATGTTAGAATAATAGGTAGTAAATCTCGCATCCTTACTAGAGCACATAGTGTCAGATAAAGTAAACACTGAGATTTATGATTTTTGTTGTTTTTCTAGTCATTTTATTGGTATGTGTCTTTCCTTGTAGGATGAGTAGTAGTTTTTTTGAGTTGGAAGTTTCTGAGATCCCCAATAGGAATGGTATGACCCTTGCACTCCAATTTACCATTCAAAGTATAAGGGTTATCCTTACTTTTAATATAGGAGCCACAAGTATGGATTTAATTCTCCGCCGTCATGCTATCAAAGTCAGTCACCTTTTTAGCCTATGAACCCACCTCTAACATCACCATCAGAAGGTGATGTGATGCCATTAAAGGTGATCATAAAGTTCTTCTATGACACTCTTCAATTATAATAGGAAACAAGGAGTGGCTTAAAGGACTTAAAATATCAAGTAAGCCAATTGGTAGAAGTGATTGCGGGCCTAGAAGCCCAAGTGTTTACAAGAATTCCTAGCAAACTAGAGGAAGATTGTGGGAAGATGATGTGTGTCTTTTTACATGAGGGTAGCTAATGGTAAAAGCAAGAAGAGCCCATTGAGGAAAATGAGTTGATCTTAAGAGTAGAAGGATGAGGAAACACCACTTAAAGTATGTAATAATTCCTTTGATATTGCTAACTACATTTATGTTCCTTTTCTTAGTAGGTTGAAGAGGGAAGAAGAAAAAAAGAAGAAGAGTAAGCAAGAGAAGCAAGAGGATCAGGAGAGAGGAGGGAAGTTGAAGTAGATTAGATGCTTGAAGGAGTTGTGCATAAGTAAGTTGAATTTAGAAGGCAACGAGAAGGATGTAGTGCCTCCATAACCACTGCCTACACCATTGGGGAGACCATCCTGGGAGAAGGGCGATGTCTATAGTGAAGATTGGACATTGGAATATGACAAAGAAGCAGTTCAGTTCCACCTCCACAAAGCTTTAGGATATCATGTTGATTCTAAGCCTATTTCGAGAGAAGCTTCTTCAAGCTCATCCATAAGTTTGAGCATGTTTCTTGTCAGGCTTAAACATCTATTTGACAATAGATGATGTAAATTTTAGGGGTCAAGCTTATGACTTTAACTAAATGTTTATTGGGAGGCAACCCAACCTTTCCTTTAAGTTTTAATGTTATTTCTTTTTAATTAAAGAAGTCTTTAGTTGCTTTTGTTTAAGTGATTTTTCTTCTTTCCTTTGTGTTTTATTTTGTATAGAGCCAAAAGTGGGAGCTGCCATCTTCTCTCCTCCACGAACTTTAAAATTTACCTCATTCATGGGAGTACTTTTATTCCATCCTCTTTGTAATTTAATTATTTTAGGGCTTTGAGGACACTGTCTAATTCAAGTGTGGAGGTGGGGTAAGTTTTAAAATTTTTTTACACTTGAGTTATTATGAGTTTGATGGTGATGATTTGAATGTTTTAGCATGAAATGATTCTAATCTTTAGTTAATATTTAATTGTGGTACTTGAAGGAAATTGATCCTTTTAATTTGAGGATCTTTGTTAAACTCTTAAAATAATGCTAACTTTTTTCATTTTCCCTTTTCTTTTAAGTTCTTTGCAAGCGTTTAGTGACCTATTTGTACAATATTTAACATTTAAATCCAATTTGTATGGTTTGTCACATGAATGTAAAATGGGATGTCTATAATAAAGTGTCGAAAAAAAGAAAAAAAGAGAAAAAGAAAAGAAAAGAAATAAAGAAAAACGAAAAAGAAGAAAAAAAGCGTATTTTTTTGTTTTATTGAGTAAATTGGGCAATTTTCATTATGCTAGCTTCAAGCTAATGAAAGGTAAAATTTATGAATGGTGTTAATAGCGATTTAAGAAGGTGATCTAACCTTGTAATTGGGGATGTTCACGACAAAGTGTTCTCCTTCTCGTCAAAAGTTAGATGTCCTCTTAAACAAAAATTGCTTAAAACTCAACTTGTGTTGTATTTTCAATTGTTTTTGATCATTTTGAGCATCTTTGACTAGTTTGTATGACAACCTATGTGAAATGTCTTGAATGTTAAATATTATGCATATTGGGATACTTTATTACTAATTGTGTGCTTTACTTGTGACCATATTGTTTTTAATCATAATAGAGTTTAAATTAGTGAATTGGATTAAAAGCATTGATTGATTTTTGTTGTGCTTAATCAATTATTGACTCTTTATGGGAATTGTTTAAGTGAAGTATTTAAGTTATTGCTTGAGAATAAATAATAGTTCATGTGTGAGGGTATTTGGTAGGGATGTAAAATATTGAGTTTTGACATGTGTTTTGATATGATTTTATCCCTATTTTAACGTTTGAAAGCATATTTTATGTTCATTTTTTAGTTTACATATAGATTTAATCATAGAACACAAATACAAGTGAAAAGGAAGTAGTTTGGAGAAGAATTGGAGTAAAAAGAGAAAGAGGAGCCTGACAGAGACACATACGGTAGGATAGAGGAAGTAATACAATGGTCCAAGCACCCATCATAAACCTTCGAAGAGCAGGAGTAATACAAGAGTACCAAACTTTCATATAGCTCAAAAATACCTTTGTATAGGTCACGGACAGTGAAAAAAAAAGGGGTCAAAATAGATTTTTGATAAGTGTATTTTTAGGTTATGTTTCTAGGTTGTTTTTAGGTGTTTTAAGTGTGTCTTTGTGTGTTTTAGCTTTATTTTATTTGATCTTTTGCATGTTTTGCATCTTTTCATGATCTTTGAAGTGTCTAAGTGTTTCTTTGTCTTTTTTAGCATTTAAGGGTGGATTTTAAGCTTATTTGAGGGATAGTTTGATGCACGTTGTTGCTTGATTTTGCAGGCATCAGAATTTCAGATTGGGGTTATTTTTTAGGTGACTTTGGTGGCTTTCTGGGAATTTTTTGGAGATCTGATGGCCATGGAAATTGGTGGAGAGGAAGCTTAAGATGTTAGGAGTCTCCAATTCAAATTTCAAGTCAATCGGAGGTTCGAAGAAGAAGTTATGGCCAAAAACGTGAAGGGTGGTCAGAGTTGCAGAGTTCAGGTCACGATCGTGATAGTACTGTTCACCATTCTCTCTGTCACGATCATGACCAGGTCACGATCGTAACAGTACTGTTCATCCAGGCTCTGTCACAATTGTGACCCAGATCGTGACAGTGGGTCTGATGCAGGAAGGGTCAAGCGTCGTATTTTAAGTCTCTTGACCCTCTTTTTGACATATTAAAGGGCTCAAAACCCTAGGAGCAACATTCATTGAGCAGCCAACACCCAAAAGAGGAAAAGTTGAGGTTTTTGGTGGCTCCCAAAAGAAGAAATAAGAGAGGTCTTCCTGGGAAAGCATCAAGACAACACCTAAGTTTTCCAGTTTTCTTGGAGTAAAGAGAAGACATTCAATGCTCTATTTAGAATATTTTTTTCCTTCTTCTCTTTATTACTTTTCAACATGGATAACATAAGTATTGTTGGATTATTTGGGATTATGAGTAGCTAAATATTTTGTAGGAGTTTTTCTTGAACTGTTTTGAAGAACTCTTGCTTTATGATTCAATGAATGAATGTTTGTGGTATGTATTGAGCTAAATCCCTGCAATAGACCGAGAGG
>JAOXYD010155281.1:0-10396 GCA_028565735.1 Pinacopodium congolense | reverse complement strand
TTGCATTTAGTTTTCCAATTGAATTAGGTTGCTAGTTTTGAGTTTACTAAAAGTTTTTAATACCCAATTCACCCCCCCCCTCTTGGGTGCCATAGGACTTACAATTGGTATCTAATGTAATGTTTTGCTTTAATTGTGCATGATGACGATGTTTTATTTACAAGGCCTTTAGAAACAATAATTTTTGAAGTCAAACAATACTTACATGACAAGTTCACCATTAAAGATCTTAGTCATGAAAAGTATTTTCTTAGTTTAGAAATGACTAAATCAGAACAAGGTACTTCAGTAAATCATCAAAAATATGCCTCAGAGATTTTACAGGATGCCAACCTACAAGATGCTAAATTTGCTACAACTTCTCTTCATAAGGGTGTTAAGCTTACATTAGATGTAGGCTCTCTTTTACGAGATTCTAAAGCCTTACAAAAGATTGCTAGGGTGATTACTTTACTTGGGATTTACTATACCTAACATTTCTCTTGGAGTTTAGTAGTTAAGTCAATTTATTCATCATTCTTGTTAGCAACATTGGGATGCAGTATTGCATTTACTCAAATATCTTAAAGGTTGTGCTTTTAAAGGGGCATTTTTTCCAGCCTCTAACAGTTTTCAACTTAAAGCTTTTTCAAATTCCGAGTGGGTGTCTTTTACTAATACTAGAAGACATTTGACTAGTAATTGTGATTTCCTTGGTTCAACATTAGTTTCTTAGAAAACCAAGAAGCAATCTACGATTTTCTGTTCATCAACTAAAGGTTAATACCATAGCATGGCTTTCACTATTTGTGAGTTGATGTGGCTATGTTACTTCCTTTAGGATTTTTGGGTTTCTCTTCAAAAACCAATTCCTTTCTAGTATGCTAACCAAGATACCTTGCATATCATTGTTAATCTAGTGTTTCATGAACGTACTAAACATTTAGATATTGATTGTCATTTAATTTGTGATCCGTACAAGGAAAGGTTCATTCCACCTATGCATATCTTGAGCAGCAAGCGGCATCATTTGGTATGCTATCTAGCACGCTTATCATCAATGGCATAACATACTAAACACTTAGATATTAATTGTCATTTAATCCGTGATCAGTATAAGTAAAGGTTCAATTCACCTATGCATATCTTGAGCAGTAACCAGCACCATTTGGTATGCTATCTAGCATACTTATCATCACTGACATAGCCCCTAACGGTTATGGTTTTTATTTTAATTAATGTTTATATACATTAATCTACAATTTCCAACACAATATGCCTCTAGTTTTCATTTTTGTATATTCCAATAACATCTATTGTTGTAATACATAATCAGCATTGTAATTAGATAATATAGTTTAGTTTTAGATTTTCTCTAAAAACTTTAATACATACACTTTTCAATTTTCAGTACATTAAACCATTTAATTAATGTGAATGCTAATTAACAATTAATCAACATCAAAAACTAAACCACGGGTATGGATCTAGATTAGTCAATATAAAAAACTGAACCACGGGTATGATTTTAGAAACAAAATGTTTCAGATTTCATAACCATAGATGCATGCAACAATTAATCAACCTTGCATTTACATTCATTTATTAGTATTCACTTTTCCTTCTTCGGTACCCATGCATATCATACTTTCCATAAAACTACAACCATGCATTTCCAAAAACTTCTAGACGACAACTTATATAGAGGTAAACATATCTTTAGAACAATTCCAAAAACATAGTGAAAATTTTTCCAGAAATAAACATGAAAGGTAGTAGAATTTAGAAACATAATATACAGAAGGCAATAAACTAGAAATTATTCTCGATTTTATTTGCATAAATTGGGTTTAAATTTTTTTAATATGAACATTTCAAATTCTAATCAAATCCAATTTTATTTGAGATTGAATAACAATTGCATCATCTTATAATTTTAATTATGGAATTGCTTAATACCAACTAATATTTAATCAACTTATAGATTTAAAGATGGCTCTAATAATATTTTAAAAAAATCAAGATCTGATAACATTGTATATAGTTAAAGAACAACAAAACTTTTTCAAATTTTATAAGTTCACATCACTTTAATAAATGACATAATTAAATTATTATTTAATAAAATATGAATCTTATTTTATCTTATTATGAATAAAGTAAGATACTTAACCCATATTCTCAATTCTCTCTGAATCTGTAGGTATCATATTAACTACTTTAATCACACATATATTTGTCCTCTAGTAGACAAATTTTAAGAAGAACTCAACATTGAAGAGAAAAAAAGATTAAAAAAAAGTGTTACCTTCCCTAATGTCTTCTTCTTTTATGTAGAAAATAATAAGTTTTCTCTTAAATTAAAATTAATCATGAATTACAATAAAATTTTACTTTAATTATAATTATATTTTAATTTTAATTAAATCAAATATTATATATTTAATCTTTGAAAATTCTCAAATTTCACAATTAAATTAAATTAAATTATTTTTCTCTCTTTAATGGATCTTTATGTGTGACTCATTGTATTTATAATATATTATGAATATTTATAAATTATCTAACTATATAATTTATAATCTAGATCAAAATTAGAGTCTAATAGCACATTATGATCACTTAAATATTATGAAAGTCAAATTAGTTTTGACAAATCTTTTTGTATACGATTTTTTTAGTATCATCCTTTCATCATATAATATTTGAATTAGACTTAAAGTATGAATTTGGTTTCTAATATATTTGAGTTCAATCATATTAGTTCTCTACCATTAATAATTGATTATATTAATGACTTTTAAAAATTATTTTTCAAAATATCATTTTACCTCAATTAAAGATTTCTTAAGTTAATATTAATTAAAAATAATAGAACATTATCTCTAATCATTATAGGATGAAGAATCTTATATTGATCACTCAATTATTTCTATATAATTCGTACTATATACAATGACAATTAAGTAATTTATCATTGACTAGAATATGTCATAAGTTTTATCAAAATATAATAATCTCTATATGAGATACTTTGAAGATTTGAAACCATATGATCGCTTATACAATCATCACAATGAGCATTTCTATATACACATAAATAATGCTTCATATAGAATTCTCATATTTATTTTTTTCAATGAATTTATTATCTAGTAAGAACTCATACATTTATTTAAAGATTTTCACGTTGTAGTCTATAAGATCAACTTTTTATGAGGAAGAAATATAACATGTACTAGTCTTTCTGATATATTAATCCACTATCTTAGTAAATCAACAAGTAGGAATGATTTAAAGGTAACGCCTAATTGTAATATAAATTTCATAATTATAATTTTATTAAATTTTATTTATAAAATAAATGTATTTCATGAATATTATCTTATATATTAAATAAATAAATAAATATACATAAAGTAAATAATGTTTTTAATAAAATATACCATGAATCTACAAGCAACTAATTTAGTATATGATGTAGACCAACACTATTTTAGTTCATTTACTCCTAACTCTTTACCTGATTTAGGCCATTCATGCTTCCTACTCATTCATTGGACTTTATCTGTTCTTAATTTGTTTAAATATTTTTACACTTTAATTTATAAGATCAACTTTTTTATGAGGAAAAAATATAATATGTACTAATCTTTCTGATCTATTAATCTACTATCTTAGTAAATCAACAAATAGGAATAATTTAAAGGTAACGCCTAATTGTAATATAAATTTCATAATTGTAATTTTATTTATAAAATAAAGTTATTCTATGGATATTATCTTATATATAAAATAAATAAATATACATAAAGTAAATAATATCTTTAATAAAATATACCATGAATCTACAAGCAACTGATTTAGTATAGGGTGTAAACCAACACTATTTCAGTTAATTAACTCTGAATTCTTTACCTGATTTAAGCCATTCATGCTTCCTGCTAATTTATTGGCCTTTATCTGTTCTTAATTTGTTTAATAATTTTCACACTTTAGTCTATAAGATCAACTTTTTGTTATGAGGAAAAAATATAATATGTACTAGTCTTTCTGATTTATTGATCTGTTATCGTAGTAAATCAATAAGTATGAATGATATAAAGATAACGCCTAATTGCAATATAATTTTCATTATTATAATTTTATTTATAAAATAAATTTATTCCATGGATATTATCTTATATATTAAATAAATAAATATACATAAAGTAAATAATATATTTAATAAAATATACTATGAATCTACAAGCAACTGATTTAGTATAGGGTGTCAACCAACACTATTTTAGTTCATTAACTTTTAAGGTCTTATTTAGTTGAATTTTTATTTTTTATTTTTGTTTCTTATTTTTTAAATTTTAAAAATAAAAAAATAGTACAAAAATTTAGAAAAACAACACATTAATACAAAATAAAAACTCAAAAAATACATAAAAATTAATACAAAAATATAAAAATTATATCCAAAAATCACAATCAATAACCTAACTAATCATGGCCTAACTCTTTACCTGATTTAAGGCCATTAATGTTTCCTGGTCATTCATTGGACTTTATCCGTTCTTAATGTCAATTTCCGGATTTCTAACAGTTCTTTTCTTGTAAGTGATTTCGTTCACATTCAGCCAACTTACTCTTCTTCCACAAGTCACCAAAACCTAGGCTAGACCATATTCTTCTTTTTCTATCTATTCAACAAGTTAAATCACTTGAGTTTTATGCTTGATGTCGAACATAAAATATACGTGAAGACAAAATTCCTCTTGTATAAATAGTATATATATCTTATCGTATTTTATATGCATAAAAAACAAAATTACCTTTATAACAGAATCAATAGATATTTAGAGAAACAGTTTGGATTTCAAAATGGTGTTCATTAAGTAAGGATCACAAGGTGATGGAAGTAGAACTTCCTGCATAAACTAAACAGAATATTCCTAATATCGCTGGTGTGTAGGAATGTTAACCTCCTACTAAATGCCATGTAATTTGAAACATAAGCATGAACAAATAACCCACAACTAAAACAAACATCGTAATGCATAAGACAGGATAAAGTTTAGACATATGTAGCAACTTTAGATTGTCAAATCTAATATACTAAATATAAGTTGAAGTATCTTATTAGACTGTAGGCAAATTTTGAGGAGAATTAGTTTATTTTAGTATTTTGTTTCGAACTCATTCTAGCTTTTGGTTATGATATGGAGTAGGTTTCTTAGACACAGGATTGTGTTGTTGTAAGTGTAATATATCATGCAAAAAGGAAATGGAGATAATAATCATACCAAGATGATGGCTTTTATATTTTCATCCGAAAGAGGGATTCAAGATCGGTGGCTCGGAGCTTCAAAAGGGCAACTAAAGGTCTTCCTTCTCTTGTCCATTGCTGCTAGCTTTTGATAACTCCATCCTCTTCCTATAATCGTTGATGGTGTCTCCAAGGATTTGATCAGTTTGTTGATGAACCTTCTCAAATGGACTCCTAAACGCACCCATTATTTGAAGCAATGGAAAAAAAATTGCCAATAAGAAAGCCAGTTAGTAACCCTTCTTTTGACTATGGGTGGGAATACTTCTTGGTCTTTGCATCTTTCACTGAATGCTATGGTTTACTCTTTAATTGAAGATATATTTTCAACGAGTTTGAACACCTCCCCCTCACGTATTGATTTGAAAGATTTGACTCGTTTTGAACTTAAAAGCTCTCTGACACAAATTTTTCGTAGTTGTCTCCAGCAGTCACCATAAGGAGCTATTATAATTTCTAGACAATTAGATGTTATGATTCTTCCACCAACATTATGGAACCTCTTTTCAATTTCTTGTGAAGGCAACATCTACAATGACAACAAATAACAACAAACAACAAATAAAGACAACAGTGATAATGACAATGATAACAATGATACGATATTATATTTAAAAAAATTTTTGGATGACGATAATGACAGCGACAACAACAGCTATGATAATGATAACAAAAATGACATCTTAATGATGACAATAACAAACGACGATGAGGAACAAGAGCAATAATAATACGTCTTAACGATGTTGGTTTGATTTGGCTTTCAAGTTGAATTAGTTTATAAGTCAAACTAAATTAAATATTAAAATTTAAATTTTGTTTTAAATAAACTACTGATTTTAGTCTTTTAAGGATTTAATTTTAGATGAGCTGAAGTATACATTTGAACAAGTTTATAGTTTGCATTCATCCATAATTAATTTGACTTACGTTGTTTACATCTTTATTGAATGTGATTGTCTAAGGAATGATTTAACATAATAGTCCACAAAAAGTAAAAATTCTTGTGAAAGACTTGAATATCAATTGAACAAAACTTATATTAACATAATACAATGATAATTGACAAAAGAAAACAACGAATCTGATTCTAAGGACTTTTTGTTTTATGAATTACTCGACTATAAAAGTATGCTGAATTATGTTAAGTTGATTGGATAGTACAATTAATTTAGGAAAAACACAAATTTAGTAGAAAATGTAATAAACTCAACAACAAAAAAATAGCACTACATGTCAAATTTTGAAAATTGTATTAAACTAAGTGGTTAGTTTATTATAGTTACTTAGTGCATTAGTTAGTAAGTTAGTCAGTTAATTATTACTTAGTTATTTCATTGTTTTACTTTCAATGAGTACAAAAATAGAGCTACAACTTTATACCTAGTTAATGAATCAGTCAATATTTCCTATTGCTTCTATACATAGAGGAGATTTTGTTCATGGTATTAGAACAAGCGATCGATCTTAACTTTTGATAATTTATCCATTCTTGATTTGATTATTTTGGAGTTTATGTTTCTTCTAAGAGGATGAAGGATGTGCTGAATGAAACGAATATTGAGTCTCTATATGAATCAAGACAAAAGTTCAAGTTGAGGAGAACTTAGTATACCTACAAGGATCTGATCATCCAAGTATGATACTAGTAGCATCAACTTTTACTGGGAGTAATTTCTTGAATTAAAGTATATTTATTAAGATCACCTTAAGAGCAAAGATGAAACTAGGTTTCATTGATGAAAAATGCAAGAAACCTAATCAAGATTGTCCTGAATATGATAAATGGGTTCATCCTAACTATATGGTTAGATCTTAGATACTAAATTCAATTTTGAAAGAGATTGTTAAGGCCTTTTATCTACACTAATTCAGTAAAAGAATTATGATTAGAGATGGAAGAAAGGTTTAAGGACAGTAATGGTCCACTAGTATATCAATTACAGAGGTAAAATAAGCTTGATTTCACAAGGGAATATTGTAACACCTAGCCTAGTAGGATGCCTTTTATGGCCAAGCCCATTAGTATTAAAATGAATAAAAAATAAAAAATAAAAGAAGAGAAGGAATCTAGAGAATTATGGGTAACTCGATACTCCTTTCCCCTTTTGAGGAACACTTTGGTCAATTCTTTGTTTTGGGGGTAGCTTTCATCTATTGCTTTTCTTTATCCTATTTTTTCTCTTTTATTTTCTCCCCTAAGCAAGCACTTCTTATAACTCGTTCTTCTTTGCTTCTTAGTGATGGTGTTTCCTTTTTACAAAAGATATTTGTTAAGGGTTAATTTACATGTGTTTTTTTATATATAATTGTGATGTTTTGACCCTTAAATTTATGATTATATGTTTAATTTTTTATTTAAAATATTTAATTTGTAGGAATTAAATCTTATTTGATTAATGATAAAGATTAGAGTAAGAAAGAAACCAAAAAGATACAAAAAAGGGCTTTTCAAGAGTAATACGTGGGACCTCCATATTAATACGGCTGCACAAGACCAATATGGCGGGCTCAGGATGCCATATTGCCTCGAGTCAACCTATCGTATTGGTAGTCAGACAACATATCCTCTTCAAATCTCAAATATTATTGCCATGACATGTTATTCATTAATTTCCCTTGTCTGCAAGTACAAGTGGGAAGCTGCTGAAGCTTTAAAACAAACAAATAACGCATAAACATGCATTCAATAATAAGATTTCAGATTTGAAAATTAGAGAGAGTTGCTCTTGCTTCTCTCTTAGTTTTTCTTATAGTTTCTTAACTTCAAACACTTGTAATTCAAATTATATTGTGTTTTTTGAGTTGCTGGTTATTGAAGAACATTGCTAAGACATATATATGTATTTCCAAACTAACATAGAGGGTTTTTAATCTCATATTAATGTTGTATTTTCTCTGTTTTTCATATTGATCAAAGTTCATGCTCTTATTCGTATATTCTCTTATGTTCTTGATTGTTCTGCAAGTTATTATGGATTTTGAAGCTGTGTTACTGTTGAGATCACATTGAGAGTTCAAGACAAGTCCAAGAGCTTTCTAAACTTGTTTTGTAACTTCTAAACTTATTGTTTCAGCTTATATTTTTTAATCTATCAAAGTATGTGGCTTAAGATGTATGTTCTGTATGCTTTGATGATCATATGTGGCTAAATTCATTTTTCAGATTAGGATTGGTGATTTAATATTTTAAGAGAGCTTAAATGCATGTGTAAAGGCCTAATTTTGTTTATTGAAGGTCTTAAAATTCTTAATTTGTGCTAGCCACTTAAGATTAAAGTGAAAGTTAATCTAAAACTTGAGAACTCAACTTAGGCTGTTGGAAAAATCAATAAACAACAAAAATTAATCAATGAATGACCAAAATTTTATTATTTGTGAAAGTTAGAGATTTGAGACTGTAAATTCATAAATCCACTTCTTAAAATTAAAGCCCATTGACTATATTTAAAGTATAACCAAACTTTAAACTAAATTTAATAGAGAAAAGACATAAGTGTTAACCATATCTTTGTCTTGAATTCGTGAAAGAACTCTAATTTAACTTCTCAAATTGTTAAGGGCTCGATTAATTCATTAATCACCTAATTCATAGTATAATTTGAAATTTTTCAATAATTTATAAATCATTTTATAATTCAAAATTGTAAGGTTTGAAGCATAGTAGGATAGTGTAGTAGTTTTTCATCTTTTTAAACAATTACTTTGAAATTTCCTAGATAATTGTAATCTAATTAATCTAGTACTTAATCAATCATAAGTTTCTCTTGGTTTCACACTCAGAGTCTTAAAAATACTTTATATTAATTGTTTGATAGGTGTACTTGCTTTTCGCAACGTCGATTATTAAAGTAAGTTCATTTTGGTTTTCAAAGTAAAATCATTAAAAGCACTCCAATTTTCATAATCACTCAACCAATACATTACAAGTTTTTGACGTCATTATTGAAAAATATTTAGTTTGGTTAATATTTGAAAAATTAGTATCAATTACTCTAAGGTGTAATTAACTAATTATTGTATATATAGTATGTATAGTATGTTTGCTTTCCATTGTTTTCTTTTGTGTTTTGATTTGCTTTTTAATTCTTTGAGCTTGATTCTTAACTTGTGCTTAACTTGAATGCATGTTTAGTAAGAATCAAATCAATGTAGAAATGGAACATCATGAGTACTTTATTCTTTAACCTCATAAAGAACCAACTATGTTAGAATTGACTATACAAATTAGGAGTAGTCCTAAGTCTAGTATTGTTAGACCTAGGATTTTGAAATTCCACATGCTCTTATTTCCATGATTAGATCCTCTTAATTTGTTATCTCTATCAATATTCTGGTGTTTCAAATGATGCACTTAAAACCTAGGTTATTTAATTTTTCTCTGAAAGATAGAGCTCGTGCATGGTTGAGCCCTTTCCCACCTAATTACATCACAAATTAGGATGATCTTAACAATTGCTTTTTAGTTAAATTCTTTCCCCTAGCTAAGATAGCTAAGTTAAAAGCTCAGATTTCATGTTTTGAGCAATATGAGGGTGAGAGTTTGCATGAGTCTTGGGGACGATTTAGAGAGCTACTTGCTAAATTTTCAATCCATAACTTCAATATTTGTGAGAAAGTGCATTTCTTTTACTTATGACACATATCATCCACTCATAGTCTTATAGTTGATGTTATTAGAGGTACTTTGATGAGCAAAACCCCAAATCAAACATATAAATTAATTAAGGACATGGCATGTAATAGTTTTCAGTAAAAGTTTGAACCTTTTTGTAGGAAACCTTTTAGAGCTCATGCCATTAATGAACCTTCAACTTTACAAGCTCAATTGGTAGACCTTAGTAAGTAATTAGAAGGTTGACAAGCTTAAATTAGTAATGGTTTATTCCAATGTCCCATAGCTTTTGATTATTGTAGTAGTTCCTTTCATGCTTCTATAGATTTTCAAGTAAGACCTTCTTTATACCACAGATCCCAGGCAACACCATTATTCTTATATTAGGTAAGAAGTGGACTCTTACAAACTTTCAAAGGAGAGCTACCCCACTTATCATCAAGATTGCTAAAATCCACATATCAATCCTCAATTATAACCCCCTC